>JASEKS010000055.1:43831-174594 GCA_030770415.1 Pleoardoris graminearum | reverse complement strand
AAAAAAATAAAAAAAAAAAAAATAAAAAAATAATATAATATATTAAATATAAAATATATAAACAACATTATTTATTTATTTTCTGATAAATTAATATTTTCTTCTTTGTTTTTTGTTGTTTTTGTTTTTGGTACTTGGGGTTGTGTGGAGGGGGGGGGGGGGCGCGCTAAGCGCGCTAGTACGTTAGTAGCTAGCTCGGCGCTATTCCTTTTTCGACCTAGTCTTACCTAACTTTTTCAATATATTAAGTATAAAGGTATATATATACTCCTCCTTTTTTAAAACCCCTTTTAGTCGCCTATATAGCCACTACAGCCACACCCTTTTATTCGATTAATATACAAATATATTAAATAAAAGAAATTTATTATATTAACTAAACTTTCTTAGCACTAAATCTTAAATATGGGTAGGTAGGTAGCACCGCCTATATAATTAGTAATTACTAATAATACGAGACGTTAACCTATCGCGTGGTTAATAACTATTACTAGAGCGTTAAGAAGCCGAATGTAGGGGCATTACCAAGACGGAACCCGTTCTTACCAGAAGCAGGCTGTAGTGCGGAGCTGTACTTTCTAACGAAGACACAGCTTCAATGACCAGATATTAGCTCCTCACCCGTCACTTTACCCTGTAAGCGCTAATGCATTAACCCATTGTAGGTTTTTGACCACACCTGGGCATCTAATTTATACTTTCATTGGAGGCCTTGGACCCTTGAAAGCCACGTTATGATAGCGTGCATGGAAGTGGTCGCCGAATACTATTAGAGAGGAATTGTACACAGAAGCCACGAGGTGAAGGGTCCCTGAAGGCCAGCACGACCCGCCCGTTCTTGGTTTTCAGCCCTGTTGTCCGTCTGATAACAGTGAAGTCGACCGCCTGTGCGATAAGTTATAAAGTGAAATGGCACTCGGAGTGTGGCACAGATCAGGACCTAACCTTTACCACAATCATTGTCACTTGTCTTCTACTTGACATTTCTCTTAAGAGTGTATTGAAACGCCTCTTTCGAATCCGAAGAACAAGATGCCACACAGCACTACTCATACCTCCGAGATCTCGGTGCCAAAAGGTATCGACGGCAGTAACAACAATGGTAATACGCCGCTTGCCATTGTTGGCATGTCGATGCAGTTTGCAGACGATGCAAACACGCCCGAGAGGTTCTGGAAGATGATCCAGGAAGGACGTAATGCATCTAAGCCTTTCCCTGCAGACAGACTAGGAGAGGCTGTATACCATCCTGATCCCGCTCGTCAGGATAGCGTGAGTTATAATCACGGTTGTATTGATGGGAAAGTCCACAGCTGATCACCTTCATAGATTGCTATGAAAGGCGGACACTTCATCAATGAAGACCTCGGTGCCTTTGACGCGCCATTTTTTAACGTATCTGTCTCAGAGGCGATATCTATTGATCCCCACTCAAGAGCGTTGCTGGAAACTACTTACAGCGCGCTAGAAAACGGTCAGTTATGAATAAATCATACAAATTTTTGCTGACTCACGCGACTACAGCCGGTATGCCTCTCGACAAGATTGCTGGCTCAAACACGAGCTGCTACACCGGCAACTTGTCCACCGACCATCGGTCTGTCGTGTCCCAGGATATGGATGCCATGTCAAAGCAGTCTATCAACTGTTTGCCTTCGCTTCTCTCAGGGCGGCTTAGTTGGTTCTTTGACCTGCGAGGGCCGAATCTGTCGCTTGACACTGCATGCTCAAGTGGTTTGGTGGCACTAGACTTGGGATGCAAGAGTCTTACCAATGGCTCTGCTGATATGGTTTGTCATCTACTCGCTTTCTGCTGAGGTTGCCTAACACTAAAATAGACCATTGTAACCGGTTGTTGTTTGATGTTTTCTCAGGAACTTTTCCACTTTCTCGGAAACATGGGCATGTTGTCCCCAGACTCAAAGTCCTATTCATTCGACCACCGCTGCAATGGGTACGGTAGGGGCGAGGGCATCGCAGCCTTGGTAATCAAGCGACTCCCAGACGCCGTGTCTGCTGGTGACACAATTCGCGGCGTAATTAGAGCGGTTGGGACAAATCACGACGGTCGTACGCCATCGACGTCTCATCCCAACAAGCTCGCCCAGACCGAACTTATCAAAGAGACCTATGCAAAAGCAGGATTGAGCATGGAGCCAACAAGATACTTTGAGGCTCATGGTACAGGGTAAGCATGTTGGAGATGCCGCCAATACAAAACGCCAGCAAGCTAATCACATGGCGCAGAACTCCCATCGGAGATCCCATTGAAGCTCATGCCATTGGTGCCGCCTTTCGAGGCTCCCGTTCGAACGACGATCCGCTCTACGTGGGTTCGGTAAAAGGTAACATCGGTCATACCGAGGGCGCCTCCGGTTTGGCCTCAGTCATCAAAGCCTGTCTCATTATGGAGAAGGGCATTATACCACCAGGAGCCAATTTTGAGAAGCTGAACCCAAGAATTGATGACATCGGTCTCAACCTAAGGTTCCCCAGCGCGGGAACTCCGTGGCCTAGCAACGGGCTACGACGAGTATCGGTCAACTCGTTTGGTGCCAGCGGAACAAACGCGCACGTTGTACTAGACGATGCTTACCATTTCTTGACCGAGAGGGGTATCCAAGGCAACCAATACACTGTTCCAGTACCACCGTCTGGCATAGATGGTACCTCGGATGACAGCAGCGACGAAGACATTAGTGTTCCGCTGAAGACGTCCCCTCGCCTATTGCTCCTTTCCGGCACCGATAAAGCTGCTTTGAAGCGCCAGATTGAGCAGTACAGCTTGTGGTTACAAGAGGGACAGAAATCCACAAAATTACCGTCGTTCCTGGAAGATCTCACATACACGTTGGCTCAGCGACGAACACATCATGCAACGCGCTCATATGCTGTTATCGACTCTCCACAGCAAATCTTGAATCTTACACCTGCGATGTCACCTGCTGTCCGCTCTGTCAAGCAGCCGCAAGCCGGCTTTGTGTTTACTGGCCAGGGCGCTCAGTGGGCAGGTATGGGTCGCGAGCTTCTCCGGTTCCCATTGTTCCGTGACAGTGTGCTCGAGTCCAATGAGTACCTTCGGCAATTGGGTTTCTTCTGGGATATTTGGGATGTCCTTCGTGACACCGAATACGCCGCTATCGACAGCCCAATGATGGCCCAGACTCTTTGTACCGTCCTACAGGTCGCGATCACCGACTTGTTACTTGCGTTGAACGTCACACCTGCGGCGGTCATTGGACACTCTTCCGGCGAGATTGGGGCCGCGTATGCAGCAAGAGCAATCTCCAAGCAATCTGCGCTCAAGCTTGCCTATTATCGCGGAGTATTCTCAGAGTACCTTGCAAAGGATTCCAACAAGTCCCATGGTATGATGGCCGTGGGGCTGTCACCTGATGCTACACAAGCTCTAATTGACGAAGTGACCGCGTCTTCTCCTGGATCGGAGCCACTGGTCGTTGCTTGCATCAACTCTCCCGAAAGCGTGACAGTATCTGGTCTCGCTCAGAAGCTCGATGACCTCTCGACACTCTTGAAGCAGAGGCAATTTTTTCACCGTAGACTTCGAGTTCACCTTGCGTACCATTCCAAACAGATGGAGCAGGTGGCTTCGGCTTACAGGGAGAGTGTTGGACGCCTCAGCCCGCCAGTCGAGCCTCATCGCACGGCGCTCATGATGTCATCTGTGACAGCAGAGGTTGTCAGCCCAAGCCGCCTGCAAGATATTGATTACTGGGTGGAGAACATGCTGAAACCCGTTCGTTTCGCTGAAGCGGTCGAAAAGCTGTGCGTCTCTCTAGGAAAATCAAGCCGACGAAAGAAGCTTGATGGAAGCCATCGCAAGAACGTAGCCGTACAGCTACTTCTTGAGGTCGGTCCACATGCTGTCATGAAAGGACCCATCCGCGATAGCTTGAAAAAGCATTCGTCCTCCATTCTCACCTACCAATCTGTTCTTCTACGAGGAACACCTGCCGATCGCACTTTGATGTCGGCTTTGGGCTCAATGTTCTGTCACGGCTATAGCATGGACCTTGACCTCGCGAACAATTTGGACAGTAGTCGCGTTAAGCAACCGACCGTTCTGCCAGACCTCCCAGAGTATCCATTCGACCACTCACGCACTTATTGGGCGACAACGCGCTTGAGCAGAGAATTCCGCTTCAGACGGCATGAAAAGCGAGATCTTTTAGGAAGACCGGTCATGGACTGGAATCCTATGGAAGCGCGCTGGCGCAATTTCTTGAAGATCTCGGAAATGCCGTGGGTCGGAGATCACAAGATCAACGAATCAATCATTTATCCGGCTGTAGGAATGGGTATAATGGCTGTCGAGGCTGCCAAACAACTCGCTGATACAGCTCGTGAACTTCGAGGGTATCATATCACTGACGTCTACTTCCTGGCAGCCCTGACAATTCCCGAGACGCCGGAAGGCATCGAGACAAACCTGGTGCTCCGTCCTCGGCAGTCTGATTCAGGCAGAAAGACTGACGCCTGGTCTTTCTTCTTGTACTCTTATGATAGCGGAACTTGGGTCAAGAATTGCCAGGGCAAGATCCAGCTAGACTATGAGGAGGCAGATGACGAGGTCGACCAGGGCAATCAGCAGAGAGCTCTCACCAGAACCCGCATTTATCAGTACACAAATACTGTAGAGACGTCAAAATTCGTCCGATCTCGCTCGCAGTTCTATGACAGCGCTCGGAAATCTGGCTACACCTTCGGCCCATCCTTCCACCGCATGGACGACCTCCATTACTCCGATGCCAATGGATCTCAGTGCACAGCTACCGTATCATGCTTCGAGTGGAACACAGTCGACAATCACAATCATAGGCAGCCACACGTTGTTCATCCTTGCACTCTTGATGGTATGCTGCAAGTTTGTGTCGCAACGTATTCCCGTGCAGGCGAGGAAGTCGTGTCAACAGCCATTCCCGTAGAGATCGAGTCTCTGTGGATCTCTGACAAAGCTTTGAGCTATCCCGAGGTATCCTTTATAAAATCAGTGGCTAAACTGGATCGTTCAAGCAACATGGGTTATGAGGCCTCGGCATCCGCATTCGATCCTGAAATCAGGAAGGTCTTGTTGGATATGAAAGGCGGAAGGTTCCGCTTCGTCGCCAAAGATACGGTCGACGGACTGAATGACACTCAGATCTGCTATGAAGTGCAGTGGAAGCCAGATATCGCCCTTCTCGACTCAACATCCGTTTCGAGGGTGGCTCGCAAATCTGACGATGGCCCGGTGAATGAACATGGTGGCATTCCAATTCCTCTTCGGAATATCTTGGAGTTGGCGACTTTCAAGAAGCCAAGTGTGAAAATACTCCATCTGTCCGGAGGCCTTTCCGAATCCGAGCAAAAGGTCGTGGAAACATTCTACCACGCCAAGAACGCTGATGCTACAGAGCATCATCTACTGCCACATGGGGACTACACTTTGATTCTCCCTTCTGCTTCTCCCAAAGAGGACCTAGATGTGCTGACCAAGAGATATGAGGGCCTCAAAGTTGCCCCTCTGGTTGAGAGAGAGTCTGCACTTCCAGAGAACATCGATGCAGGAGTTTTTGATATCGTCTTCCATTCAAAAGCTCATGCGGATTGGATCTCCTGGGCAGTCGAGGCATCGAAGGAGAGTGGTCAGCTTGTTCTATTGGACGAGCCGGCCTTGTCGCCGCACCATCACCTCGAGCCATCAAAGGCAGGCTTAAGATCCTTGCATGTGGAGCAGGATGAGACAAACGCGGTAGGATCTATGCGTTCTGGCACATTTGCCGTCTACACGAAAGAGCTTGCCAACCTCGACAAAGACGAACGCAAATTTATCCTCGTCACAGAACAAAGGTCCACATACCAGCAAGATCTGGCACAAATCCTACAAAAGGCTATTGCCAGTGACGCACAACAGTGTGAGATCAGAACCATAGAAGGTGTGCATACGGCCTATGATGCTCAAGCCGTATTCGTGTTCTTATGCGAGCTTGAGAGCCCTACACTTGAGCGCCTCACTGCAGACGTATACTACACTTTGCAGCACACGTTAAGCAATATGAAGGGCGCACTTTGGCTCACTACCCAAGAAACCAATGGCCAACTTCATCCTAGCCGTGCTGTGATCGATGGCCTGGCTCGTGTTGTGAGAGCTGAGAATCCTGAGTGCGTATTCGTCGTGGCTGCTCTGGAAACCAGTTCCATAGATTCTGTCGTCGAATCGACGTGCAGACTGATAGAGAACACCGATTTCAGCTCGACCGAACGCACATACGAGTCTGACTACCAACAAAAGGATGGCCACTTGTCGATTAGTCGAGTACTCGAATCCAAGAAGGTCACTGGGGGCGTCGCTGAAAAATCTCTGCCAGTTGTTTCCAAGCGCATGGCACTCAAGGACTGCCCACCACTCAGAATGTGGGTCGGAACACCCGGTCTCCTGGATACGCTCCACTTCATCGAAGACACAAATTACTATAACGACCTTAGCCCACATGCCGTTGAAGTCAAAGTTGACGTTATAGGCCTGAACTTCAAGGACCTACTACTCGCGCTAGGACGCATTGAAGGAACGAGTTTTGGACACGAATGTGCTGGCATCGTTAGTCGTGTAGGGTCGAACGTTACGGACTTGAAACCTGGCGACCGCGTTTGCGCAGTGAGCCCCACTGCCTTCAGTACGTACTGCAGGGTACCTCGCGACTTGGTTGCCCGGGTGCCAGACGCACTATCTCTCGAACATGCCGTTTGTATCCCAACCCAGATGTGCGTCTCATACTACGGTCTGATCGAAATCGCCAAGTTGAAGAAGGGTGAGACTGTTCTCATTCATTCCGCAGCTGGCGGTACTGGACAGTGGGCCGTTCAAGTTGCTCAGCAGGCAGGTGCAGAAGTATACGCTACAGTTGGCTCTAAGAGCAAGAAGACATTCCTTATGGAGCATTTTGGAATCCCAGAGGATCATATCTTCTCTAGTCGCAACACCCTATTCGCTAAAGGCATCATGCTCAAGACTGGTGGCCATGGAGTCGATGTGGTGCTGAATTCCTTGGCCGGAGACGCATTGATTGCTTCATGGAACATCATTGCTGCATACGGTCGGTTCATCGAGATGGGACGAAAGGATATCGCCGAAAATAACGACCTGCCAATGCGCCCATTTACCCGAGGTGCTACCTTTACTGCCTTGGAGATTTCGACATTAGCTCGGGATGATCCCACCATCATAGCCAAGAACATTGAGGTTATCTTCCAAGATCAAGTGAAGGGGCTGTATCGTCCCGTTGAGCCACTCCAGGTGATGCCAATCGAGGACGTTGAAAAAGCCTTCCGTATGCTACAGGACGGTCAAATGATTGGAAAGATCGTGTTGAAGATGACGGAAGAATCGGTAATTCCTGTGAGGGATCCCTATAATGTGGCTACCGAACGCTTTCATGCTGACATGCGATAGACGTCCATCCAGGCAAAGGCTGGCTTTTCATTCGGGTCGAATAAAACTTATGTGATCGCTGGTGGTACCGGTGGACTGGGCCGTGCCATCGCCGAATGGATGGTCCATAACCGCGGCGTCAAGAACCTCGTCCTATTATCTAGGTCGGGAATGCGCAACGAAGCAGCGGCAAAAGTCATCAACAAACTCAACAAAAGTGGTGCACGAGTTGTAGCTCCCTCGTGTGATATTACCGACCGTGCGGCTCTTGAGACTGTTATGGCTGAGATTTCGAACACAATGCCACCTGTCGGTGGATGCATACAAGCATCAATGATCCTCAGAGTAAGAGAAATAGTCACTGACTAATGCAAACAACTAACATTATGATAATAGGACGGTCTATTCAGCAGCATGTCCTTTGAAGACTGGAAGACTTGCGTTGATCCAAAACTATGCGGTTCCTGGAACCTTCACACCGTGCTCCCGAAAGGCATGGATTTCTTCATTTTGTTCTCTTCCATTTCTGGTGTGATTGGCAATGCGGGCCAAGCAAACTACGCAGCTGGCAACACCTATATGGACAGTCTCGCGAAATACCGAACTGCTCAAGGTGAGCGCGCCGTATCCTTAGATCTTGGTGCTATGCTTGGGCACGGTATTTTGGCGGAAGATGAATCCTTGCGTGAGCGCCTGCTGAAGGGCGGCTTACTATCCGGTGTGACGCCCGCTGTGCTCTTTGGACTCCTCGATTACTACTGCAATCCGGAACGGGGTCTTCTCTCACAAGATGACTCTCAGGTTTGCCTCGGATTTGCACAGCCAGCGAAGCTCAGGAAGACTGTCTTGGACAATCCACATCACGCTCTTAATCTGCCACTGTACAGCCACATCATACACAGTGGTAAGGGCGGCACCGCCGACAGTGGTGCAGAATCTGCAATGGTCAAGTACAAGGCAGAGTTCCTTGCTGCAGAAGATGTTAATACAGCTGGTGCTATTGTATCAAAAGCCTTGATGGAGCGGCTAAAGGGTAATCAGGCAAAGAGTATGGACATGTCAGAGGTTGACTTGAGTCGACCTTTGCACGACTTCGGTGTCGATTCTCTAATGGCGATCGAGCTGCGAGCCTGGTTCGCGAAAGAGTTTGCAGCGAGCGTGCCAATCTTCGAGATTCTGAGTGAAGGCTCTGCGGAGACATTGAGTGTTTCGGTTGCGCTGAGGAGCAAACTTCGGAACTCATCGACGACGTGATAGCATTGACTACGCGATGTGTTTACCGAGGTAGGGTTAGGAAAGGCAACAAGCGTGGCGAGGTCGAAAGGGGCGGTAATGGGCCATGGGATAGAGATTAATTTACCGTAGTGCAGAGAAGGGGATAAGGGAGAGTTATTTGTAAGGAAGTCATAGTGGTATATTGCAGCGCACATCCAACCAGTCCGACTACCTAGCTCAGTAGTCAAACGTCTCCGATAACACATCTATGATCGCTCAGATACACGCCATCGTCGGACACATTGGACAAAACCGTATAGCCATCGACAATCCACTAACAGTCTCTCGGCCTCTTCTCTTACGCCTCGATCGTGCTTACAAACCGCATCTTTTGGTTTTAATAGTATAAAATTAATCCTTCCCTGCTTATCCTACTACTTATCCTTCTAGAATCCCCGTAAACGTAACTTCTTCTCTACATCTTCAGCCCTTAGGTATAGAGCGCGTAAATTATATAAGTAGTTGCTTTTTACCGTGCTAAGATACGCCTCCTAAGTTAGAAACGAATTAAAGTCGCCGGCCCAAAACACTAGCAAGATATTTTTACTAGACCGATTCTCTAATACCCGTATTAAAAAGTCCGGAATAATAGTTACGCTACGCTTACAGCTCTTTCTGCTATTATTATCTAAATATATAGTTAATAATAAGATACATTGTCCTATAACTTTATGCTCGAGTACAGCAATAGTTAGGATATATATTCTACCTAATCCCGCTATTTACTTAGTGTTTCTGGTGTTAGACTTAGCCTACTTAGGTATTCCCTCCTAGAGTACGCCGTACTCCTAATCTAAACTTAATCTAGTTAAGTTAGCTCCCCTGCTTAAGCCACCCAGTATCTATACTACTATATCTTATAGCGCGCCTTTCGCGACGCGTCTCGTATTAGGCCTTTACCTAATAATCTCTTGTAATAGGACGAACTCTTTACTCTTACTAAATAATTTTAATCTTTACTAGTGTATCTATCTATCGTAAAAACTTTAAACTTTTTTAGTATAAATAATAATATTATAGTATTTTTACTATAACTATATTATATATATATATATTTATATATTAATTAAATAAATAGTGTAGTTATAGTAACTCGGAATAACTAAAATAGATTTAAAAAAAATAATATATATATATATATATGTTTATTCTACTATATATATTTTATATATTTTATATATTTTTAGTACTAGTTAAAAAGTAATAAATATATTTAAATTTTAATCTAAAATATAAATATAGTATATAAACTTTATTAAATACTAATTTTATAAAAAGTAAATTAAAAAGAATAATATTAATTTATAAGTTAATAATTAAGTATACTAATTAACTAGTAGTTAGTTTATTAAACTAGTAATCTATATTAGTATATAGTGTAAATAATATAACGTAATTATATATTAATTATATAAATAGTAGACTATAGATATTTATAAATTTACTTTATTAACTTTTTTATTATTAATATAAATATTTTATTTTCTATATATAATTTTAATATTACATAGTTAAAAAAAATTTTTATACTTTAGTAATTTAACTAATAAAATATTAAAAAGTAAAATATAAGCAAACTCCTATATAATTTTTTAGGATTATAAGTATATTTTTATATTTTTATATTTTATATATTACTAGATTAAAAATTAAAAATATTAAATTATATAAAAATTAATTTATCTATTTTAAATAGTATATATACTATTTTTTATTAAATTTAGTAGCTTTTACTATATATAAGTTTAATATTATTATATAGGTATATAGTAGGCTAATTATTTAGTATTAATATATATAATATATAAATACTTTTACTATATTATATAATATTCTTAATAGATTAATTTACAAATATATAGTAATTATTACTAAAAGTATAAAAAAGCTAGTAAAATATTATAAAAAGAAAATTTATTATTTTAAACTACAACTACGCTGGTTAAATAGGTTAGGGTTAGGTTAGGATTAGGTTGCCTAACCTAAGTCTGGGTCACTAAATAAATTACGTAATTTATAACCTATAAAGTTAAAAATAGTTTTATATATAGATTTAGTATCTCTTTTGTAGTATATTAAATTCCTAGATTTATAGCCTTTATATTCAATAAGTTATAAAGATTTAAAAAAGTAATATACTTTTAAAAATTTTAAATTTTTTTTTAACTAAATTAACTTACTAAATATATAATAAAATATAATAAAACTCAGCCATATTGAACAGTACTAAATAATAACTATTTAATTATAAAATTTTTATTATTATAAGTTATATAATAGTTAAAATATTTAGTAACCTAGAGAGTAACCCATACTAACCTATGCGTTAGGTTACTCTAGGGTTACTCTCTAGGTTACTAAATATTTTAATTAATATATAACTTATAAAGCTAAAATTATTATTATATATAAATTTAGTACTAATTCTATAGTTTATTAAAATTTTCAAGTAATAGTTACTATATTACGTAAGTTAGTTTAATTAAAATAAAAGTTTTTAAACTTTTAAAAACTATATTACTTTCTTAAACTTATATTAACTTATCTAATATAAGCGCTATAAATCTAGAATTTTAATATACTATAAATAAGATACTATATTTATACATAAAACTATTTATAGCTTTATATATTATATATTACGTAATTTATTTAGTGACCCAGACTTAGGTTGGGCAACCCAACCCCAACCCATTCAACCAGCCTAACTATAAGTATAATAAATATAAAGTATATACTTATATTTATATAAAAAAAGAGATTAAATAAAAGTAAACATATAAAAAAGTTATTACGTATAAATAGTATTATAAAACATACTTTATAGCTTATATTACTAGTTTATATAACTTTTTACAATAAAGCAGTTATTTTTTTATATATAGATAATACAGCTATTTAGCAATTTTTTATAAAATAATAGTTTTAATTTTCAAAATTCTAAATACTAATAATATTTAACTTATTTTTTTCCATAGTTATAAGTTTAGTATTTTAAAAGAAAAAAAAATTTTTATATATCTAATTATTAGAAATTTTATTTTTAAATCTCCAATTAATTTTTTATTTTTTTATTTTAGAGTCTTTAGTCTTATAAATATAATAGATATTACCTTATTTATATACTAATAATAATTAATATTTTTAGTTAATAAATATATAGTAAGTTTTATAACTAATAATACTTTAATATTATAATAGCTATAGTTATTCGTTTTCTTTTAATAAATATTATACGTTTTATTAATTTCGCGAACTAGCTAATAGAGTATATATAGCTTAAAGTATAATATATAGTTTATTATATTTAAAATTTTATTAATACTAATTTTAAAAGTATTAATAGTTTTAATAAAGTCTTTATATAATAAACTAGATAATATTTATTTTTAAAGTAAAAGATAAATGAATACTATCTATATTATAAGATAATCGAGATTAAATATATATATAATAGATAAGTAATTAGATAATCTAGTTACGTAATTAATCTATAATTAAAGAGAGTATATAAGTTTTCATATTATAATATACCCCCTAGATAAGCTGCGTTTAAATAGTAAGCCTATATAAAAATTACTTAAGGTAAATTCTATTTTTATAATATCCTACTATAATAATTATAGTATACTTAATGTTTTTTATTAAAACTTTTTTTTATATATTTAAATACTATTTATTTTTATAGTAAGTCTATAGCTCTAAGTAATTTACTTAGTTAATTACTTATAACAGCTTATTTTATTAGGTTATATTAAGTAAGATTTATTTTCTATATTATATTATAATTAGCTATTATTTTATTTTTACTTAATTATGCCTTTCGTATTTAGTAAGTAGTAAAGTTATAGGCGTAGTAAATAAATAATAAATTATATAAATAAAAGCAGTTTTACAACACTAGTTAGGTATAATAACTATTTAAATTATTATTCTCTTTTTCTTTTTAGTTTATAATAATTTTTACTATAGTAAGTAATATTACTATTATTATTTTATTTTATTTATTTAAGTATTAATAACTAATTCTAAAGTACTTTTAGACGTTTTAATATTTATTTTTTTATTTATAATTAGTAGCGCTATAGTGACTGTAGCCAGAATAACTATAATTAACTTTTTAAAAATATTTCTCCTTATAATCTTTTTAAATTAAATAATAATAATAACAATTCTTTAGTCTTAAATAATAATAAAAAAGAATAAAATAGAAATAGTTAAATAATTACGAAAAGTAAAAAGAAACTACCTCTTAAGTCTAGTAAATAGTTTACTTTAAATTATAAAATCTATATATACAGTGCTGTATTTAGTAATTTAATAAAAGCTTATTTTAAAAATTTTAATTTTAGAAATACGTACTACTATTATTATATAATTTATTTATATAATCTACTATATAAAGGTATATATATACTCCTCCTTTTTTAAACTCTCTTTTAGGTCGTCCCGAGCCATCACAGCTACACTTTTTATTTAATTAATATATAAATATATATAATCTACTATCTATCGTATTTATTATATATTTATTATATATTATTAATTACTATAGCCCTATTAGTACCTATACTATTTATATAACTTTTATTAAACTTAAAATTAAATATAATACTATAAACTGTACAATAGATAATTTATTATTAAATTATATTTTATACGTTATTCTAATATATTTTAGCGTAATAATAAAATTATATTTACTTTTAAAACTATTTATAATATTTTAAAATAGTGCTAAGCTTTTTAAGTACTAAATACTAAAATAAAATTACTAAGTAATTAGAGTCTACTAGATTTTTTTAATAAAAACTAATATTTAAGTTCTATTTCTAGTAACTAAAATAATAGTAATTTAGTTAATAAATATTTTTATAGGCGTATTTAGCTATTACTAATTTTTATTTAGTATCCTGCTATCGTCTATTTAAGTAGTAAATAGCTAATAATTATACTTAAGTAATAGGCTAAAATATCTTTTTAGAGTAGGATCTTACAGACTATATAAGTAAATTCTTTTTAAATTTAATCTAAGAGTGCTCTAATCCGTTTATAAGGGCCTATAATATATTTATAAAATAAAAGTAGTAGTAGCGTAATTATAATTATTTTACATTACTAAAATATTAAATAATAAAAAATAAATTATACTTATATAGCTAGTGTTTTTCTCTTTAAACTCTTAATTATTGTTATTTATTTTAGACTCTAAGCGAGCGTCTCTATTTAAATAAAATTTAAAAAATAAAATATAAGCGGCTATATAAATAATTTAATAAGGCTTTACGTATACTATAATTATAATTATTTACTTTTCTTATAATATATTTCTTTTATTTTTAGATTTTTTTTATTTTTAGGATAAACAAAATCTAATAAACTCTTTTTTTTTTTTACTTTTTACTTACTTAATAATTAGTAATTATATATTTTATATATTAAGTAGCTTTTTAAAACGTATAAATTATTATTACGTAAGCGCCTTTAATAATTTATTAGTAGATATATTTCTAGTTTATAAATAAATTATTTTAAATAATTTTTTTATATATTTTTATCGCAGTTATATATTTTAGATATTAATATAGCGGAGTGGCATAGTAGGCATATATTTAAAAATACTAAAATTTCTTAAATTTTTAAGGTCTTCTTATATATTAAAGGTTTAATTTCTCTTTTTATTGCAGTATTCTTTAAACGCACTTATTTTACAAGTAAAAAAATAAAATTTTTAGAAGTATAGAGTACTGCTAAACAATTAATATAAAACTATAAAGAAGCTAAATTTTCTACTTAAAACGTGTTATATTTAGAGGTATTTTAGGCTAAATTTCTATCTAAAGTTAGATAAGATAAAAATCTATTTCTAAATAGGCTTACTATAGCGAACTAGATCTAATTAGGTAATAGACTAGTAGTTTAATATAATATTATTTAATAATATAATTTATATATATTAGTTTAGGAATTAAAGAGCTGGTTGTTAGTTCGCTTAAGAGATAAAAGATTTTTTTAATAATTAGGTAACCCTAAATATAAGATTTATTTTTTTAGAAAATAAAAAAGATATTAATATAGTATAATTAAGTTATAATTTTTTTATTAGCTTTAACTATAATTCTAATGATTTATTAGTTATTATAGTAGATTTTTTAAATAAATTCTAAATTAAGTATAATTTTATAAAAGAAGCGCTTTAAATCTATTACTTTTTTACTTATATATTTTAAAGTAATTAGGTTAACTTTTATTTTTTAAGTAGTAATAGTAGTCTATCTAACTATTTTTTAAAATATTATACCTCTAAATATTATTATAATATAGCCGTAAAATAATCTTTTTATTTTAAAATTATTAGTAAATAATATATTTTTATAAATTATAAGATTAGGTTTATTATATTATATATATTAAATTACCTACTAGTAGATATAATATAGGTAAATAATTATCCTATTAATAGTAATAAAATATTATAGACTTAGGTTTATTAAAAACTATAATAGCTTTAAAATTATAAATATAATATTTAGGTAAACTATAATTACAATATATAAAACTAATTTTATAAGTTTTTAATATTACCTAATATTTTATTTAAAAGCTTTTTAAGTAAACTTAATAAACTCCTCTAAACAAAGCATTTTAGGGAAACTACTACTATTATTAAAACTAAATTTTTTTATAATATTATTAATATATATATTATTTTTTTACGTTTATTTATAAGAGCTGTATCGACTTAGTGTACGCTACATCCTTACTTAATATAAAAGTAGGTAAAAACAAAGGCACTATAATCTAAAACCTATTAAATATAAAATTTTTTAAATTTTATAGCTAGTAGAGCAATAACTTAACTAATAACTTATTAGGCTATAGTAGTAATAACGGTATATAGATAAAACTATAAATAACACTATAGGTAAAATTATAAATAGAATTATAAATAAAACTATAGACTATAGAATTATAGGCTATATACAGCGTATTTAAATTATATTTTTCTCTCCCTTTTACGCTATATAGTACCTTCTAAAATATTTTTTTCTTCTTCTTCTTCTTTTTTAGATTATTATAGCTAGAAGGACTTTAAAACTCGCTTTTAGGCGCCTAATAAATATAATTAACCCCGGCTAGTTAATAGTAATAAAAATAATAATAGTAATTTTTATTTTTATTAAGAACCGAAATAACTAGCGGGGCTATATTAAAAATTATTTAAAATTAGAGTATTATTGCGAGTTTATAGAAAAGACTAGTGTTTTTAAAAAACTATTTTTTTATTAATATATTTAGTTTCAGGTTAATTACTGTATAGCTCTTTATATATAAATATAAGATAATTTTTAATTTTAATAACGTCTACAACTTATACTTATATAGTAATATAATAGAGCTAGTAAAATAATAACTTAAAAGCGCTAAAAGCTTACTAAGTAAAGTAAAGGGTAATATATATTTAAAAATAGGTAAAAAAGAGTTCTTTCGAGTAGCGTAAGAAAAATAAGCACGGCTCTAAAAGAAAAAGTTTTTAAAAGTAGTTAAAATTATTT
The DNA here is from genome assembly GCA_030770415.1 of Pleoardoris graminearum. Lineage (NCBI taxonomy): Eukaryota > Fungi > Ascomycota > Dothideomycetes > Pleosporales > Didymosphaeriaceae > Pleoardoris > Pleoardoris graminearum. Next base: position 158,334 of record JASEKS010000055.1, on the reverse strand, counting down.
ATATATACGCGCAAGAGTAGAATAGGTAATAAATAATAAAAAAAAGGTACACTATAGTACTATAAGGCTAGTTATATAAAAGCTTACTATTAGAGAGTTAATAGTTATTATAAAAAAATTAAAGAATTTTATAGAGAGTACTTTACTATATTTTAATATTTTAATTACTGTTTATTTAAAAAGGTTATTAGCACTAGTAGAAAAGTTATTATAGTTACTACGTAAGAAGCTTATTAGAATAAATCGGCGTTAATAATTACGTAATATAGTAAAAGTTTAAATAGCTAGTCTAGAATCGCGTAATATTATAGTAATAACCCTAGAAAAGAGGTTAATATATATATTATAAATAAGTCTAATTATTTAATTTTTATAATTATAAATTACTTTAATACTAAAAAGCTATTAAATAGGTCCCTTTACCTTAATTTTATATTTTAAAATAATTTAGTTTTAGAGCTGCTTTACTATTACTTTATATTTTTTATAATATAGTAGCAGAATATTCTTTATATAAAATAAAATAAAAATTATTTTTTTATAATTAAAGAAGAGATAAGACTTTTTCTTTAATATTATAAGCCTAATAGCGTATAGTAAGCTTATAAACTCTTTATACTAAAAGTAAAGTAAGTTACCTAGGCTATATAATACTTAATTAAGTTAAATATATATACCTTACTTCTTAAATCTATTAAATAATTTATATATTACTAGATTTTCTATTAATATTTAAATATTAAAAAATACTCTTATAATATTATATTATAAAATCTTAAAGTTAAATTCTACTATAAATATTAGTATAGTATAAAATAATATTATTAAAAATATAGTAGTATATATTAAGTATATAAATTAATTTTTTAGAGATTAATTCTTATAATAATATATATTTTATACTTAATAAAGTACCCGTTTTAATTAAATTTATAAGTCTAAATATATTTTAATAGTAAAAATTAACTATTTACTTCTACTTTAGCAATTTTTTTTTAAATTTCTTTTTTTAAAAGCGTATTAATCTTAATATATAAAACTTATTTAAATTATTTACTCTTAGCTTTTAATTATTACGTACATAGTTTAGTATTTAATAGAGTTCCCTTACTGCGTTTATACTCCTAAATCGTCGTCTAGGCGTACTTATTACTTTTTAATTAAATTATTTACTAAAGGGATATAAAGCGAGCTACGTCTATATTATATATAGTAGAGGAAGATTATTTTTATATATATAATATAGATTACAGTAGGTAGAGTAATTAAAAAATAATATTTTAAATTTTTTTTTAAATATTATAGCTAATACTATAGTATTAAAAGTAATATATATTTATAGCTTAGCCTATACCTCTATAGTGCGAAAAAAGAATATATATATAAAATTAATTTTAAAATTATTATTTTATAAATCCGCGATTACTATAGAAGTACTTATAAAATTTATTTTACCCCGTAGCTAATTACTTAAATTATTATTCTTAGATTACTTTTTATAGAGGGGTAAATTTATAAATTTAATTTTAGGTCTCTACTACTATAGCCTCCTACTTAATTACGTAACCTAATCCTAATTATACTTTTAGTAATATTAAACTAGTAATATTCTTATTTTATTTATAATGGTAAAATTATTATTCGTATTTTAAAAAGTAGTTATATAGTAATTATACTCTAAATTTTAAAACTTATCTCTAGAATTTAATAAACTAGTTTTTTTAGTTTTATATATTTTTTAGTAGCTATTAAATACTTTTAAATTTTTTATAAAATTACTTTAAATAATATTAAGTACTAGCGTCGCTTTTAAATTTATAACTCCTAAGTATTTATATAATATTATACAGATTTTTACATAATTACTAGCTAAGTAATTATTCTATATAATTATTAAATTTATAGTAATACTAAAAATAACTTAGCCTATTTTTTTTACGCTAATTATAATTGGCACTCTTAAGTTTATAATTAAAATCTAGATATTTATTATTTTTTATCTATCTATCTAGCTAGCTTAATAAGGGTATATTATTAAATACTATACCCAGGTCTATAACATTATTTATATAGAGTATTTTAATAACTAAAACTATTTTTTTTAAGTATTCTATAATTAAACAGTCTTTTATAGAAAAGCTCCTTATTAAAAATAATATTTTAAGTTATAATTACCTAATTAACTACTATAATCTATATTTTATAAATATTAAAAGTATAATAGCTTACTAAATATCTAATATAATCTTATAGGTTTATCTTAAATCTACGCTTATTATAGCCTACTAAGTATTTTTTATTTAAAAAGTAAATATAACAGCTGTATATATAAATCTTACTTTAATTAAGGCGTAAATCTACTATTATATTTTTTATAATTATAGGCTCTTACTATCTAAAGTACTACTTAAACTAACTATTATATACTTTATTTAGTAATTATATCTTATAGAATAATAATAAACTTATTTTATATAATTATATTATAGTATCTATTATGTTAGACTAAAACTTAGTAGGTAGATTAATACTTAATTATATTTTAATTACCTTTAAAATTATTTTTTAGTCTAGCATTTTAGTACTACTATATAGGTTATAACTATATAATAGGGTTATAATAAGCTTAATTTTTTAATTAACTATCTATTTTTTAAAGTATTAATAACTATACTATAGTAGTATAATAGTATTATTATTTTTAATAAATATATAAATTCTAAAATTATATTACGTAAAAAGTAGTTTAGTAAAGTCCTTAAAAACTTTTATAATTAATTTTAAGTCCTTAAGTAAAAGTTATAATTATAAATGTTTTTTCTAAATTTATTTTTTAGAATTATACTCTATTACTCGCCTAATTTATCTATTAGTATATTAAAAAAATTCTATAATACTTAAAAGAATAACTGTAGTAATTATTCTTTTAGTTTTTTAACACTTAGTTATATTATATAAGTAGTAAAGTAGTATATATACTTTAAATAAATTATACTATTAATTTTAATATTCTAAATATACTATATTTGTATATTAATCGAATAAAAAGTGTGGCTGTGGTGGCTCGGGGCGACTAAAAGGGGTTTCAAAAAGGAGGAGTATGTGTATACCTTTATTCTAAATATACTATACTAATATTGTTAATACTACTTTTCCTAAATACCTTAATTATTAATATTATATCTACTTACTAGTAATACGGACATAATTAATTTATAATTTTTTAGTATTATAATTATCTATTATAGTATTAATTAAAAGGTAAAAAGTAATTAGTTTATATTTAATGTAAGTAAAGTTATACTTATATTATAGCTCTATTAAAATAATATTTTACTTTAGTATACCTATACATAAAGTATAATTAAAACTTAAGTATTAAATACTAATTTTCTCGAAATAAGATTTAGAGATAATATTAATATAAAAGCTTTTTACTACTATAATATTTTTAAATATTAAATTCTTTATATAATAACAATTTATACTAAATAAAACTTATTTTAAAATTTAGTTACCTATTATAATAATTATTAATACCTAAATTCTAGCTTTAATACTTTAAATTATATTTACTTTTTTAAACGTTTTAAAAATAAGTATTAATATATTATTAATAAAATATATACTACTACTATTGTCTAAAATAGTACTTTTTAAAAAAAAGTATATACTAAATATTATAGTACTATAGACCCCTATACTCTCTTTACTTAATATAAGTATTAAAGAATCCATAATAGCTACTATAATTTTTTTTATACTATTCTAGTATTAGTATTTACCTTTTAAATTTTAATATTTTTTTTTATTTTTATTTATAAATTAGTATATTTACATTACTATAAGTAATTAAACATCTATTTCTATTAGCGCTAGAAAGTATAATTAGTAGTAATTTTTTTAAGTATTTTTTATAACTATAGTCTTAAGCCTACAGTAATAAATTAGCTTTTAATAATAATAAGTAAATTTTAAATATAAATAGGTAGACTTACGCTTAGTTTAACACTTATTTTAATTTTTATTAGTACTTAAGTTAGTATTAAAGCCGTATATATTAAGTATTATAAATACTACTACTCTTTTTTTATAATTACTATATAAAGACTAATATTATAGTATTTTAAAAAAATATTTTTAATTTTCTCTAAAGTTAAAAAAAGTTATTTAAATATTAAATTATATATAATATTACACTCTATTAATTACGCTTAGTTAAAAGTAATTCTTTACTCTAATATAATTAAAAAATTATAAGTATCTATTTCATTTTCTATATTAAGTATTTTATATATACACGCTTTTCTATAAAAAAGTTTTTATTTATTATATTAGTACTTAGAATTCTGTCTTCTATACTTAGTCTTTTTAAAATAATATAATACTATACTTATACTATATTCTATATATTAATATTAGTTAGTATAAAATTAGCTCTAAATATATATATTATCTTTTAAAGTATTAGCTTCTAGTAATTAAAATTTTAATAATTATTAGTTATAAAATATTAGAGTATAATATTTTATTTATTTAGTCCCTAAGGTTCTTAAGGTAATTATAATTTATTAACTAATTAATAAATAGGACTTTATATTTTACTATTTATACAAAGTACTACTCTATTTAAATTTTATATTTTTTAAAATTCTTCTCGTATTATTTTTTAATTATAGAATTATTAGTATCTAAATGGGCGAATTAAATAAAAAGTAAAAAGTACTATAATTAATAATTTTTTATAAAAATAATATTTTTTATATTAGAGTTAACTTCTGTTTAGATCCCTTTGTATATAGTAAAAAATTAGAATTATATATACTAATTAAACTAGCTTAAATAGTTTATTAGTTAATAAAATTTTATTAAAATTAAGTTAGTTATCGTAATAGTCTAATTAATAAGTAATTAAGAAAGGGGTAAGAAAGTATAAAGGAATAATTAAATATAGTAGTATAATAATAAGAAATAATTAAAATATATAAAAATAAATACTTATTAGCGTTAAGTTATATAAAAAAAATTATTCTACGGTTCTAAAGCGCTAGGCTTATAATTATAATAAACTAAATAATACTTATTTTTAAAATATAAAGTAAATTAATACTATTTATAAAATAAGATAATTAAGATTAAATATATATATAATAGGCGAGTAATAAGGTAATCTAGTTACGTAATTAACCCGTAATTAAAGAGGGTATATAAGCCTTAATATTATAAAGGTATATACATACTTCTCGTTTTTTAAACCCCCTTTTGGGTTGCCCCGAGCCACTACAGCCACACTTTTTATTTAATTAATATATAAATATATATAAGCCTTCATATTATAATACTTTATAATAATAAATTTTTTACGTATTATAAAGGCGTCTAAAATAAATATTATAAAAATTTAATATAACTATATTATAGAGATTACTGTATAATATCTTTATTTAATTAATTATACTATAAAAGTAATAAATATTTAAAATTAAATTAGTATAATAGTAATTTTAAAACTTATAAATAATATTTATATATACTATACTATTAAAAGAAATACTTTAACTTACGTAAGTATTTAATATTTTAATTAAAAGTTTTTAACTATAAGTATAGTAACTAACAATACTATATAATAATAATACTATACTTATTTAAAATAAATAGAGTACAGCAAAAGAGTTTATAAATTTTAGTATTATATATAAAAAGCTATTTATATAAAAAGATAGGTATATAAACTAAGTAATATTTAAAAACTAGTTATTATTTACTATTATACTACTATTAGTAAAATATTACAGGGGGGTGACATTAGGAAAAGACAAAAAAAAAATTACCTTTTTAAAATCATATAACTTTTTAGTTATAAGGCCTAAAAATACGAAAATAATACTATTTTAAAGAGAAACTTATAGACATTATTACTAAAATTCTAGTTACTAATTCTTAATTACCTATAATAAATTAAAATTATCTAAATATAAAAACTTTTTAGTTAGAGAATATATTTAACTAAAATTTTAATTATACCCTTTTAGGCCTAGTCTAGATTACGTAACTAGATTTTCGAAGTATATTAGTAATCTAATAATAAATTTATATAATTAGTAAAAATTTAGCTTTTGCTTATATAATTACTAATTACGTAATATATTATTAATATTATAGTGTATAGTAATATCTTTTTAATATTATAAACCTAGACTCCTATTTTCTTAAAATAGAACCAAATTTAACAAAACTCGAATTTAAAGTTAACCTTCTTTTATAAGTAAATACTCCTATTTTAACAATTGTTTCTACTTTATAAAGAACTCCTAATAGTATTTCTAATACTATAAGACGTATTAAAAATAAAAAGACAGAAAAAGAAAAAAAATATAATAGAAAAAAAGTTTATATAGGGGGTATAAAAAAGTTAACTAAAAGAAATAAAAGAGTTATAAATAGGGACTTAACTAGAAGTCCTAAAATAAATAATAGAAGAATAGTATTAGAAAATAATCTAAAGATTATAATAAGATAATTATAAAGAGCGTTAAACGAAAAGCGTTATATAATTAATATAAGTAAAAAAAATTAATATTAAATAAAGAAAATGCTAAAAAAAGATTAAAATACGCTAAAGAAAATTTAAAAAATATAAATTTAAAAAAGATTATACGTTTTAATAAGTTAGTAATATAAAGGGGATAACAAAATAAATAATATTATAAAAAAAAGTAATAATAGATTTAAAAAAGAACTAGCTATTAGCTAATTATAAAGTAAGTAATTTTAATTATTTAAAATATTAAAGTATGTAACCTTTTATATATTTTTAAGTTATAGTTTTAGTTTTTTAATATTAATTATATTAATTATTTTATAGAATAATATCTTAAACTATAAGTTTAGGGTGTAATTTATATAAAATGTAGAAGTAATTTAGTGTTTATTAAAATACCTAATTCTTTTACTTCTTATACTAGTAAGGACAATATAAATAAAGTTCTTATATCTAGGCTTAAATCCTTAATATAAACGGGTAAGTTTTATAATACTTTTTTACCTTTGTTTTTATTAATATAATAATATATATATTATTATATTATAATTATATTTATAATGTTTATATTAATATTAATTTAGGCCAGTGATTTTAATAAAATAATGTCCCTATTTATAAAATAATAGACGTTTTAAACTAGTTTAAAAATAATAAAATTATACTATTTCCTTACCTAGCCTATAGTCCTGATTTAGCCCCTATACAAAATATATAGGGTTATTTAAAATAAGGACTTAATAATAATAAAAAGGCTAATTTAGGTATAGACTCTAGTATATAAAGTATAGAGGCCTTTAAAAAAGTTATTATAAAGGAGTAGAATAAAATATATTAAGAAGTTATTAATAATTATATTTTATTACTCCCTAACTTTTATAAAGCGGTTATAAAAGCTAAAGGCTACTATACTAAGTATTAGTAATTTATTATTTATAAGTTTATTATTAAAAATATAAAAAAGTGACTTTTATATATAATTATATAACTAATATATTAATATATAAAAATAAGCTAATTTTACACCTTAAATAAAAAGTTATTATACTCTAAAGTAGGGCTTTAAAAATTTTCTATATTTACTAAATTTTTTTTACTTTTAAACCCCTTACTAAGCAGCCGGGGAGTAGATAAATCGAATACGCTAGTCTTTCTTTTTAAAATAATATTATTCCCGTATTTTTAGGCCTTATAACTAAAAAGTTATATTATTTTAAAAACGATATTTTTTTTAGTCTTTTTGTAATGTTACCCCCCTGTAATATGTAATTAAGTAAACTAAATATATATAATTTAAGAATAGCCTCTTTATAGCTATTTATTATAAATAATAGTTATTATCTTATATATAACTATGAAGTTAATCTTTTTCTAAATATTATAAATAGTATTAAAGAGCTACTATTTATTTATATATAGTATTAATCCTCCCAATCCTCTACTTATATTTTATTAATATATAAACACCTACTAATACTTAAGCGTATATATATATATATATATATAACCTAAACTTATATTTATTTATTTTTTATTAATGCGTAGCAGTTACTATATTAAGTACCTTTTATAACTATACTTTATTTATTATCTCTAGTATAAGTCTATTTCTTATTTTTTTCTTATTACTCCTTTTTTATTTAACTTTAATATAAGCTATTATAGCTTATTATTTTATAGTATAGCTAACTAGTATATTTAGTATACTATTTTTAAACGTACTATATTAGTAAATATAACTTAATAGCGTTTTTTACTATTATTATTATTATTATTATTTTATACTCATCTTCTTTAGTTCTAGTAGATAGACGGTAAATAATATTATATTTTTTTTTTAGTACGTTAAGGGCTTTTATAATATTAATAACTTTATTAGTATATACTTATCTACTTAATAGTAGATATATTATAGTTATCTCTATTACTTATATATATAAATTATTATTAGATATACTCTTATAAATAGATATATAAGACTTAGTTCTATTTATATTTATAGTTCTATCCCTATATATAAGTATAATATATAAAATTATTATTAGTATATCTATAATAAATATTAATTAACTATACTCTATAAGCTACTAAGAATAAACGCTATACCGGTATTTATATAAATATACTAAACTTTATTATATAACCTTAATAATAATAATAATATAATAGAGTAAAAGACATTATAATATTATTATAATATAGTACTACCTAGCCTAAAAAAAAGTAGAGGTGATAGTAATCCTATACTAGTATACTAAACTTTAGTACGCTAAGCTATATATTAAATTATATATTAAGCTATACGCCGTAGCTATAAGTTTAAACTCTATACTAACTAAAATAAAAACTTTTTTTATAATTGTTATATATATTTATTTTTTTAATTATATTAGGAGAATAACTTTTTTTAGTCTATATCTCTTTTAGACTAGTATCTTAACGCTATACTTTACCTCTTTTATATAATTATTTAAGTCTAAAAATTAATAATTAATATTAAAAACCTCTCTTTTATAAAATAAAAAAATTTTTTATATAATATTATAAAATAAAATTATTAATTTAACTATAAAAAGCTGTAAAATTTTTCTAATATTTAATAGATAAAATTTATTTTTTAATTAAATAAATAGTGTAACAATAGTATTTTAATAAAACAAAAATAGATTTTACTAAAAAAGAAGTATATATATATTTTTTTACTTAATATATTAAAAAAATTGGGAAAACTAAGTTAAAAAAAGCATATTATTATACTAATTATTAATATACTAGTAAATTTAGCATACTTTCTTAAAAAAATATAAAATTAAAAATGTATAGTATAGACTCTATATTCCTTAAAAATATATATATCTATAAATAGTAGTAGTAGTTACTATTTATATATTTTTTAATAGTATTATTATGGCTTTATATACTATAAATAATAGTTATTATCTTATATTAAATTATTAAGTTAATTTTTTTAAGTAATATAAATAGGATTAAAGATCTACTATTTACTTATATATAGTATAGTTTTCTAAATCTGTTATTTATATTTTATTAATATATAAACGTTTACTAATACTTAGGCGTATATATATATATATAACCTAAACTTATACTTACTTATTTTTTTTATAAATACGCAGTAGCCACTATCCCTATTAATTTTATAATTATTATTATATTAAATACCTTTTATATTTATACGCTATCTATTATCTTAAGTATATAATTATTTTTTTTATAGAGTTATTATTATAACGTTAAATAACTTTAATTTAATAATTTAAACTTCTACTATACTCCCTAATTAACTAATTTTTAATAAGCTTTTTATATACTAATTATAATAACTTTTTTACTAGCACTAATAACTTATAACCCTTTTAATAATAATTAAATTATTAAAATATAATATAATACTCTTTATATAATTTATTAATATTTTTATAATAATTACTAATTTCTTTAATAGTAAGTTTTTATAACTATCTTACAACGCTATAGCGTATTTTTTTTTTACTACCTACTCTACTCCTACGCGTACGCATATCCCTACGCCTAAATAATTTTAATTATCTTAATAAATTTTATTTTATATATAGATTTTTACTTATTTACTATACTTATACTTAATTATATATATATCTTCTATCTCTATTTCTATAATCTAGGTTAAGAGGTACGTTAGAACTTTATCTAAAAGCGTATTTCTGTAATTATTATATTATTTAGTAACAATAGTTATTTTAGACATAGTTATATTACTACTTTACCTAAAGAGGTAATATATCGACGAACAGCTCCGCGAGCTCCACACCGATACCCGACCTATGGCTTGACTGCTGTCCGTCTGATCTTTACTTCTATAAACGGACTCCTCTGTGCCTTGTCGCTTTATTTCCACCGGAAGTAGGAGTCGTAGCATTGTTTCATATACAGTGTTTCGCAGAAAAGCCGTGCCGGGTATTTGTATATTGCTATGACGCACGACCGGGAAATGCACCCCACCTCCATATTTTAGGGCCGAGGAACCCAGATTGTGTAACACTAAAAGAGATGTCGCCAACGTTTCAGTCGATTCATATTGCCAATCCAATGCTTCATATACTACGAGACCGGTAAGTAAACGCGCTGGGACGGAGCACTCCTGCTAAATCACCGCCAAGAGAACATGTGGATATGGCTTATCAGTTTAGATTCATCGCGTATATCTCTGTCGGCTTATCTGCGGCAAGGGCACAAGGCAGTTGAGGACTCATGGCTTGCGGCACCGAACGGGTCCCAGGCACTTATTTAACTGCGGAAGGGCCCATCGCGCCATGACACCAGACGGGAGCGTCATCGCAGACTCAGAACTGTTCCGATCTGCACCATGACCAGCCTTCAAAGCCCTATTTGGCGCGCCTTTGAGTCGTTCTATGGACAGTTCCCGCCCAATCCGCCGCCGCGGGTTCGAGACCCCTCGAAGCCTATGCAAGTTATATGCGTCGGACTTCCTCGCTCTGGCACCGAGTCGCTTCAAAAGGCGCTGTTAGCGCTCGGTTATGACTACACCTATCATGTACGCACCGAGTTTGACCGTCCTGTTGCACGAGCGGTAACTTCGCCTATTTTATTTATTGGATTCGACACAATTTAAAATTTAAGTAGGTTTCCTATTAAAAAGTTAAATTGTGCAGAATCTAATAATTAAAACTATTATTTTTATAATTTATAATTTAACTTTAGCCTATACGCGAAAACTTTTACTATTATATTATTATTTAATTAATTATAGATAAAAAGTTAGTAAATACTTTTTAAAAATACGTTTAATATTCTTATAAAATGTGGCCCTAGCTTTGTAACCCTAACCCAATCCTAACCCCGACCCATTTACCAGCGTAGGTAATAGTATAAAAAAATTAATAAATATACTTATCTAATAGGTACGTAGTATAAGAAATAAGTATAATAAACTATACTTATCTTTATATTTTAATTTTACTTTAGTATAAATAAAATAGTTATATATATATATTATATATTTATATTTATATAGTATTATTTATAATAGTATTATAATAATTATATATATTTTATACTAAATATTATATCTAGTAATCTAATTATTAAAATATATTTATATAATATACGTATAGAGTCTTTTACTATATAAAATAAAATTATTATTATTAATATATAATAGATTATTATTAAAACGGTAGTTTTATAACGTAATAAAAATATTTTATTTAAAATATAAGTAATAAAGTATATAGTATAGTCCGCCCCTTATATTATTAATTATAATTTTAATAATATTATTATAAAGACTAGCTAATCTAAATAACTCTAATAACTTTATATTATTAGTATTCTTATAACTATTATAAATATTTATAATAGTATCCTTATTTTAACTATTAAAAATAAATAGTATTTTACTAATATTATAAACTTATTAAAATAAGTTTATAGTATTTAATATTATTATATTTATTAAAAGTTTAATTAAGTATATAGTATATTAAGAACTACTATTATATATAACGTCTATTATTAGTGTAAATTATTTAAAAAATAATAGTATTTACTATTAGTATTATATTTAATTATTATATATATTTATAAAAATATTTTTAGTTTATTATATTAATATATATATTTATATATTATTTAAATAAAGTAGTATAGCTATAGTAGCTTAAAATAACTAAAAGGAGTTTTAAAAAAAGGAGTATATATATACTATTATACTTAATATAGTAAAAAAGTTAGATAAAACTAAATTAAAAAAAGAATAACACTACGATAGTACACTACTAGTATACTTAATACGTCCCCCTTCCCCCCCTTCTCCCCCCTAAAAACGTTAAGTTAAAAAAATTAATAAGTCTAATACTAATACTATATTTTTTAAAAAAGAAATATATAAATAGTAGTTACTATTACTATTTATAGATTTTTTTATTCTTATTAATAGTATAGTTAAATATTTATTAAAGAAAATACGTACTAAAATATTATTTTTTAAAATATTATTTTTTAAATATCTCGCTTCTATATAGTATAGTCCTCCTCTTATTAATATTAATAATAATAAAATATATATTTTAATTAATATTAAAGTATTTAATATAGTTACCTAAAGTTTTCTTAAAGTACTTGTCTACTTTATAAGTAATAAAATTATAACTTTAGTAAATACTTACTAGTATAAATATTATATTTATTTAGAAATAACTAATTTTATTTATTTAGTAATTAATACTCGTACTATCGTCCGCGCTAATTAAAAAGTTAATTATAAATTATTAAATAAAGTTATAGCTATTTTTAATAATACGTACTACTTTAATAAACTAATTAAATTGTTTATAAAAAAAAGTAATTAAAATTATAAATATTAAATTAGTGGTATTAGCAGCGGCTTTAATAGGCGTATATAAAGATATAGTAAAAATAAAAAAATAAAAAAATATAACGTATAGTTTATAGTAGAGTTAATAAATAAAATAAATATTTTATAAATATAGTAAGTGCTTTTTAGTATAAAATATATAATAAAAATAAAAGTTAAAGTAATAGCAATAGTAAAAGTAATAATAAGAATATTTTAAGAAAGTATTATAAAAATACTAAAAGTAATTAATATTTAAAAGTTTTACGAGGACTTATATATATATATATATATTTTATCTTTAGTACATAGGCTGGATATATAAACTAATAAATAAATATATTTACTATTATAGTAATTTTATAGATAAGAAAAAGAATATAATTATAAATAAATATTAATTATTATTAAATACTATAATACCTGTATGTGTATAGGCGAAGTAAAAAGTAATAAACATAAATATAAACTTTATTTTATAAAATAATAAAATTAAAAAAGTAACTAATAAGTTATAATAGTAGTTATTAGCTATTATATTAATATATTAGACTTTATACGTCTCTTACTAGATCTATATTTAATTATAAAATTAAATATTAATAAAAACTTAGCCTGTTAAGTTTATTAATAATTTAACTATTTAGTAGTTATAAAGTATTTTAAAACTTTATAATTAGAAAATACTTTTATAAAATTAAATATACTTATAAGTTTAGGGTATAATTTTTTAATAGTATAAATAATTACTATAAGCTTCTTATTATAAATAGAATAATTAAACTTTATAAATTTTATTTTTATTAAAAAAAAGTAATAGGCTATAGAACGTTATTTTTAACGTAAGAAAGTATTATAGTAATAACTTAATTAAATATATTAGTTTCTATAATTATATATATATTAACATTAAAGTAAGCAAGTATTAAAATATTAATAAAGGCGTATTTAAATTACTTAAAAGCGCTGTAAGTAGCTAGTATTAACATAATTTTTTCATAGTACTATTACCCATTAGCTTAATTAGTAACTATATAACTTAAAAAAAGTAATATATAAATTACTACTAAAAGTTTAGAAATTTAATAAATATTTAAATATTATTAATTATTTTAGGTTAATACTACTTTATAATAGTTTTAACCTTAACTAAATCCATTTTTAATATATTTACTAATAGAATTATACTAAAATAGTTAATATAGTAAATAAAAAATTTATATTTATTAATATAATTATATAGTTTAGCTTTACAGAGTTTATATAGTATTTTAAAATAAAATTATATATAATATATATTATTTTTACTAAATATAATAATATTATTTAAGCAGATGAAATAAATTTTTTTTTATAATTATATAATAGCTAATAAATATAATATTACACGGTAGTAAGAGTATTATATAATTTAAAAGCTATAATTATATATATAAATTAATTAAACTATATTAAAAAAGTTAATTTCTACCTATTATTTTTTTTAATAAAAATGTATTAAATACTATTATAATATTAAACTTAAAAATAATACGTGCCTTATTTATATAAGTAAATATTTTTTTAACTTTAGTAAAGTAATACGATTTTTAATTATAATTTTATTAAAATATTAATAATTAATATATATATAAATACTTTCTCTGAGTATTTTAATAACTAATAATAAAATAGTAAATAAAAAGTTACTTTTATAAATATATTTTTATACTATTATAGTTTATATATAGGCCTTAATTATTTTAGTATTTAATATGACGCTCTAAAATAGTATTATATATTTACTTAACTATCTTTTTTACAGTATATTTTATAATTAATATTTAATTAATATAAAACTAACTCTATAATGTTTTTTTTTAGTTTTATAGATTAGTAATATAATAAAATTATTTTAGTAATCTTAATTTCATTTTATTAATCATGGCGTATACTTAATTAAGTTTTAAATAAAACTTATTAAAGTTAGTTTAATAAATAGTAGTAGTAATATATTTTGTTTTTATAAAAGGTATATTAGTATATTAGGTATTATTTTTATTATTACTTATATTAAGACGTATCTAGTCTTCTAGTATTATTTATATAATAAAGTTTAAGTTATATTAAACTATTTTTATAGTAATTTTAATAAAAATAATATTTATATTAATACTATTTTTATTTCTTAGTTTAATTATTTTATTATAACTATTACTATATTAGTTATATAATACTTTAATAGATAGAAACTAGTATAAATAGTTACTATAGTAATAGTTTAAGTTAAATACGATTATTTTTTTTATTTTACTTATATAAAGAGTTATAAAGTTTAAGCTATAATTATTTAACTATTATATTATAGTTAATGATATCTATAATCTAATACTGATTTATACTAATCTATTCTCTAATTACTATACGTACCTTAGTTTTATATATTATTTTACTTATAATATTACTATTAATAAATTTTAAAATTATAAAACTTTATACTATAACTTTTTAAAGCTTATAGGCGTATATAAAATTAGTACTAAAAACTTGTTTTATATAATTACTATTTAAAGAAAATATATATAGTAATTAGTATTTTACTAAATATATTAGCGTATATTTTTAATTTTATTTAAGTACTATAAAGTAGCTTATTTAGTAAATTTTTACTATAATTAAATAAATTATTTATCGGGTCGTATACTATAGTAGTAATAAATTATAGTTATAAATTATAAGCTATATAGAAAAGATTACTTTATAAAATAAAAAATAATTATAATTTTAATTAGCTTATTACCGTACGTTACTCTACTATAAAATTATACTAAAAAGTATTAAAAATAATTTTTATACATAGATAAGTTTTTAAAAGTAACTATTTGTAAACATTATAGTTTTTTTAATATGTAATATTATAATTACTACTATAGATATTATTAATATTAGCGCTCTAAGTATATATTATTTAAAGTAATTTAGCTAGTACTAGGACTATAAAGTTCTTTTTATAAAAATTAAACTAATTTTAATTAGGTATATAGTTAGGTTTTAAAAAATAAATATATATATTTTTAGTTTAGACTATATAGAAGTTTTTTAATAAATAATAATTTATATTAAAAGTAGGATTATATTTATTATTAATGTTAGATTATTTACTAATAAAAGCGGTAGTCTATAAAATATTTTTATTATTTTTATTATTTTTACTATTTTTCCTTTTAGGCTCTTTATAAGTAATATCTTTAAAAAGTTTTATATTTAAATAACTATTAAATAAATTATAAAGAAAAAATAACCTAAAAATTACTCGTTTTTATAATTAAAGAATTAAAAATACCTCTGTTTAAAAAAGCGCTAAAAATTAATATTATATATATATAAAAGAAAAATAAATTCTTTATTTTAAAACGTTTTATAAACTAATAATATAAACTTTAAAGTATCTTTTTATAATATACCCCCTAGTTAAGGTAATGAAATAGCATAACTATTTAAGTAGTTTAAAATTAATTTTTTTAAACTTACAGTAGCTATAAAATTAATTTTAAAAAAAATTTTTTTTAAGTAAATTTTTAGTAGGTAGTATTACTAAGTAATATAGCTTTAAAATAAAATACTAATTATAGTAAATATATTAGTATTTAGTAGTATAAATAGTATTTATATACTATGTTTACTAATTATTAAAATAATTTTTACTTTTTTTTTTTCTTTTTATAATTATTTTTATACTTTCTTATACTATTTACTATATATTATAGTTTTCCTATTTAATTTTTTTAATAGCTTTTTAAGCCCCCTAATTATTATAAAAAAGTAAATTAATTACTTATATTACTATTATTATAATTATAGTAAGCTATAATACTATTTTTAATATTTACTATTTTAAATTTTTTTACATCTTTAATCTTTAATATTTTTAAAAAAAAAATTTACTAATCTTTATTAAATAGTTTAAAATAAAGTGTTCTAATTTTTATTTTAATATAATAGTTAATAGCGGAAATATAATTAATAGTAATTAGTATTACAGGGGCGTAAACAATAAAAAAATTAATTAAAAAAAGTACGTTTTTAAAGTTATATAACTTTTTAATTAGTAAGCTAAAAAATATAAAGAAAATACCGTTTTAAAGAAAAAGACTAGTGAATTCTATTTACCTTAATAGGGGCTGCTTACGAAGGGGTTTAAGGGTAAAAAATAATTAGTAATTATAAAAAGTTTTATAATCCTACTTTAAATTAGTATAATTTTTATTTAAGCTATAAACTTTATTTATTTTAATTTATATTATAATAGTCTATACTATATATAAGTATTTAAAATACTTTTATATATTTATATATTATTTATATAATTATATATAAAAGTTACTTTTTTAAAATTTTAATAATAAACTAGTAATAGTAAATTACTAATACTTAGTATAGTAGTCTTTAGCTTCTATAACTACCTTATAACGGTTACGGAAAAATAAAATATAGGTATTAATAACTTTTTAAGCTATGTTATTCTACTCCTTTATAATAGCTCTTTTAAAGGCCTCTATAGTTTATATACTAGATTCTACCCCTAAATTAGCCTTTTTATTATTAATTAGTCTTAATTTTAATAAATCTTATATATTTTCTATAGGGGCTAAATCAGGTCTATAGGCTAGGGAAAAATAAAAAATAATTTTATTATTTTTACACTAGTTTAAAACGTCTATTATCTTATAAATAGGGATGTTATCTTATTAAAGTTACTTACCTAAGTTAATATTAATATATATATTTATATACTAATAAATAAATAGTATAGCTATAGTAGCTTAAGGTAACTAAAAGGAGTTTTAAAAAAAGAGAAGTATATATATACCCTTATACTTAATATATTAAAAAAGTTAGGTAAAACTAAGTTAAGAAATAAATAGTGCTACGCTAGACCGCACTAGTACTAGTATACTTAGTATACACTCCTAAAAAAATATTAAATTAATAAAGTCTAGTACCAACACTAGATTTTTTTTAAAAAAAAAATTTATAAAGTACTACTTATATATCTCTCTTCTATCTTCTCTTATAGTAAATACAGCTAAACGTTTATTAAATAAAAATACTTATAAAAATATCTTTTAAAATATTATTTTTTAAACATTTAGTTTCTATATAGTATAGTCTTTTTTTTATTACTACTAATAATAAAATATATATTTTAATTAATCTTAATACTTCTAAAATAGTGTCTAGTATAATTAACTAAGCTTTTTTTATAATCTCCTTTTACTTTACGGGTAATAATAAAGAGGCGACTCTAGTAGACGCTTACTAATATAAGTATTTTATTTATCTAGTAATAGCTAACAGAAAAGTTAATTATAATAAAATTATAACTATTTTTAATAATAGGTACTACCCTAAGTTAAACGAGTTAATTAGATTATTAATAAAAAAAAGCAGTTAAAGTCGTGAACGTTAAATTAGTAGTATTAGTAGTAGTAATGTTAATACGTAGAAATATATAAATAAAAAAAGTAAAAAAATATAATATACAATTTATAGTAAACTTAATAAATAAAATAAATATTTTATAAATATAGTAGGTACTCCTTAGCGTAAAAAATATAATAAAAATAAAAATAAAAATAGTAGTACTAATAAAAGTAATAGTAATAGTAAAAGTAGTAGTAGTAAAAATATTCTAAAAGTAATTAATATTTAAAAGGTTTAGGGGGGCCTATAAGTATAAGTAATAAGTGTTTTCTTTAATATATAGTCTAAGTAGATAAATAAACGTACTTGGTATCGCGTTCATATTATAGGTAAAAAAGAAGATATAATTATAAATAAAAATATTAACTATTATTACACGCTACACCACCTCTATAAACGAAATAAAAAGTAATAAAAATTAAAATAACCTCTATTTTATAAAAATAAAGTTAAAAAAGTGACGGATAGGTTATAATAGTAGTTATTAGCCATTAATATAAATATTATAAATATAATATAATATTAATATCTATATCTATATCTATATATAATTATATTAATAAATAAAGTAGTAAAAAAACTTTATAAAACTTACCTCTTTTTATAAGTAGTTTAACTTTAGATATAAGGACTTTATTTATATAGTTCTTATTAGTATAAGAAATAAAAAAATTTAGTATTTTAATAAATACTAAATTACTTTAATCTTCTAACTAAATAGTATCCTAAACGTAGAATATTATATTATAACCTATAAAATAATTAATATAATTAATATTAAAAAAACTAAAACTGTAACTTAAAATAAATAAAAAGTTATATAATTTAATATTTTAAAAAGTTAAAATAACTTACTTTGTAATTAGCTAATATTTAATTCTTTTTTATATTTATTATTACTTTTTTTTTATAATACTTTTTTCTAACCTTACCCCTTTGTATTACTAACTTATTAGAAAATATAATCTTTTTTAAATTTATATTTTTAATATTTTTTATATTGTTTTTAGGATATTTTAATCTTTTTTTAGTGTTTTCTTTATTAATTATTAGTTTTTTTTACTTATATTAATAGAGTAGACCTCCTTCTTTAAAATTTTTTATAAATATCTTTTTAAAATACTAAACTTATTTTTTATTAATAAGCTTTTATTTTCTTTTTTAAGACTTTTAATTAAGTCTCTATTAATAACTTATTTATCTCTTTAAGTTACTTTAGAAACTCTACCATTTTTAATCTTTTTTATATTATTATAATTCTTCTCCTTTTTTTTTAATTCTTTAAATACTATTATAAATACTTTATTTAGACTTTGTTAAAGTAGTAGTAATTAAAAAAAGAGAATTCTTTACTTATAAAATAAGTTAAACTTTAGATTTGAGTTCATTAAAATTTAACGCTATTTTAAGAGAATAGGAGCCTAGATTTATAAAATTAAAAAGATATTATAATATACTATAATATTAATAATATATTACGTAACTAGTAATTATATATGCCTTAGTTATATTTTTATAATTAATATACTTTAAGAAACTAGTTTCGTAACCTATACTAGGCCTAAAACGGTATATTTAAAATTTTAGTTAAATATATTTACTAACTATAAAGTTATAGAAACCTAAAAAAGGAGTTAAAATAATTACTATTTTAGGTAATTTTAATTTATTACAGGGAATAAAAATAACGTAACTAAAATTCTTATATAAATTCCTACTATTTTCTCTACCAAACGGTGTTATTCACGTATTTTTAGGCTTAGTAATTAATTTTATATAAATTTTTAAAAAAGCTATCCATTTTAATTAATTATTTTTTGTTCACCAACCTGTATAAGTAGTTTAAATATATTAAGATTAGTAAAAAACTAATAAGTTTTAGTTTTATAAGTGTTAGTTTTTTAGTTTATATTATTTTTTAGCCTATAATTACGCTCTAATAAAAGTAAAAAATAAAAAAATAAAAATTATTATTATAAAACAGGGGGGTGACAGCGAAAAAGAGTACTCCAAAAAGTTATCTTTTTTAAAAATTTATATAAAATTAATTACTAAGCTAAAAAATACGTAAATAATACCGTTTTAAACAGAAAGTTATAGAGATTCTTACTAGAATATTAGTTACTAATTATTAATAACCTGTAATAAATTAAAATTACCTAAACATAGTAATTTTTTTAACCCCTTTTTTAGGTTCCTATAACTTTTTAGTTAGTGAATATATTTAACTAAAATTTTAACTATACCCTTTTAGGCCTAGTATAGGTCACGTGACTAGATTTTCGAACTATATTAGTAATCTAATAATAAAATTATATTAATTATAAAAATATTGCCAAGGATTATATAATCACTAGTCACGTGATTTATTATTAATATTATAGTATATAGTAATATCTTTTAGATTTTATAAACCTAAACTCCTATTTCCTTAAAATAGCGCTAAATCTTTTAAAACTCGAATCTGAAGTTAACTTGCTTTTAAAAGCAAATATCTCTATTTCTACTATTATTTCTACTTAAAAAAAGCCTAAAAAGACTATTTATAATACTATTTAACGTATTAAAAATAAAGAAAAACATAATTATAATATAAAAAGAATTAATAAGAGTAGGATAACAAAGATCACAGAGAGAGAAAAAAGAGTTATTAATAGAGACTTAACTAGAAGTCCTAAAAAGTAAAATAAAAGAGTTTTATTAGAAAATAATCTAGAGATTATAAAACGGTCTTTACAGAGATTTTTAAAGAAAGAAAACTACTCTATAAATATAAGTAAAAAAAAACTAATAATAAACAAAGAAAACGCTAAAAAAACAGTAAAATACGCTAAAGAACAATTAAAAAATATAAAATAAATAAATTTAAAAAAGATTATATTTTCTAATAAGTCAGCAATACAAAGTGGATAATAAAATAGATAATATTATAGAAAAAGGGGTAATAATAGAGTTAGAAGAGAACTGGCTGTTAGCTAATCACGAAGTAAGTTATTTTAATTTTTTAAAATATTAAAATTTATAACTTTTTATATATTTTTAACTTATGGTTTTAGTTTTTTAATATTAATTATATTAATTATTTTATAGGACAAGACCTTAAACTATAAGTTTGGGGTGCAATTTGGATAGGAGGTAGAAGTAATTTAGTATTTACTAAAATACCTAATTCTTCTACTTCTTTTACTAGTAAGGACTATATAAACAAAGTCCTTATACCTGAGCTTAAACCCTATATAAAAAGGGGTAAGTAACTTGATAGGTTTTTTAGTTCTTTTTTTAATATAATAATATATATATATATATATATTATTATATTATATTATAATTATAAACTTTATACTAATATTAATTTAGGTTAGTAATTTTAACAAGATAACGTCCCTATTTATAAAACAAAGGACGTTTTAAACTGGTTTAAAAATAATAAAATTAAACTATTTCTTTACCCAGCCTATAGTCCTGATTTAGCCCCTATAGAAAATATATAGGGTTATTTAAAATAAGGACTAAATAATAATAAAGAGGCTAGTTTAGGTGTAGGATTTAGTATACAAAGTATAGAGGCCTTTAAAAAAGTTATTAATAAGGAGTGGTGGAATATACTATAAGAAGTTATTAATAACTGTATTTTATCTCTTCCTAACCGTTATAAGGCGGTTATAAAAGCTAAGGGCTACTATACTAAGTATTAGTAATTTATTATTACCAGTTTATTATTTAAAATTTAAAAAAGTGACTGTTATATATAATTATATAATTAATATATAAATATATAAAAATATTTTATATACTTATATATTATAGAAACTATTATAATATATATAAAAACTAGCCAATTTTATACGTTAAATAAAAAGTTATAATACCCTAAAGTAGGACTCTAAAAATTTTCTATATTTACTAATTTTTTTTACCCCTAAACCCCTTAGTAAGCAGCCCCTGACAGGGTGAATAGAATAAGCTAGTCTTTCTCTTTAAAATAGCATTTTTTTCGTATTTTTAGGCCTTATAACTAAAAAGTTATATTATTTTAAAAAAGGTAACTTTTTGGAGTACTCTTTTTCGCTGTCACCCCCCTGAACGTACTAATAATAACTAAATAAAATAATAATATTATTTAGTTTTAATAAATAGTTTCTCCGCTTTAGCTAAAAGTTTTTATATTTTAATATTTATAAGCGTTTTTCTTTTTTTTTTAAAAATAATAAGTACCTATTATAAGTAAAAAAAAAAATTTTTATTTTTATTTTAAATAAAATTTTTATTTATATTTTATATAAAATTTATATTTTTATTTTAAATACAATTTTAATTTTTATTTTAAATATAATTTTTATTTTTATTTTAAATAAATTTTTTATTTTATATTATTTTTACTTTTTGATTTTAAAAAGTGTTACTACTCTTTTAATTTTTAAAAAATATATTCTTTTTACTATTAGCTATTAATTTTAATAAGTATATTAGTTTTATATTTATATTATACTTTATAATAACTATTAATTAGCTGGTCTTTAAGTGCTTAATAATTTTATAAAAAACTTAATCCTATAAATAAGTTAAATAAACTTTTAAAATTATTAATTTTCTTTAATTTATTTTACTTATTTAGCTTTTATAGATCTAAGGTATTATTTATACTTTTTATACTTTAGCGCTTTTAAGTCTTAGTAAATTAAGTTTAAAAGATAGGCTATACTTTATAAAAGCTAAAAACTAAATTAAAAATAATAAAATAATTATTTTTTTAACTCTACTATACTATAGAGATAAGAGTAATATTAGTAAAAAATATTTTAAGTTTTATAGTTTATATTTTTTTAAAGCTTTATCTATTTTTTTTATATTAAAAGTAAAAGAGTTTTAAATTTCTTATATATTATTTATATAACTTAATATTACTAATAGATTATAAGATTAAAGCTTCTAGTATTTTATTTTTATTATTTAAATAATACACTATCTAGTAAAAGTAATAAAAGTTTTTATAATATTAAAAAGTTAAGCTTTTATTATAAAACGTATAAGACTAGTATTAAGTTTTTATTATTACGTTGTGCCGCGGCTTTATAAAGCTTATAAAGTACGTTAATTAACATATAAGAATAGATATAGCTAGAAGTTAATATATATATTAATATTTTAATTTAAAAAAAAATATATACTTATTATTATAGTTTTATTTATATTTAAGAAATTACTAAGTAGTTTTTATCCTACTATAAGCCGCTCTATACTAAGATATAAAAAACGCTTACTTATAAAAAAAATAATTTTTTTATTTACTTTTTTTAAGCTTTACTAATATATATTTTATAGAATATAAAGCTTAATACATTATAAACTATTATTAAAAAATAAGTAAAATCGATAAGAATTTAAGTAATAATCTTATAAATAATACTTTTAATAAAATTATTTTACGTCGCACTTAAACTATATAAAAGTTTAATAACCTAGTAAAGTTAGTAATCTATTAAGCTTTTTTATTAAATTATTATTTAATTTTTATTATTTATGTTATTTTATTATAGAATTTTTTTAAGTTTTATAGTTTCAAATTTATAGTAAATAATAGCTTAAAAACTATTTAATATTTAATTTAATATTCTTTACACTCTATTATTATATAATTTTTTAAAATTTTAGCTTAGTAATTTTTTTGTTATATTATTAAAATTTAGTTATTTTTAAAATTTTTAACATTACTAAGCTGTAAAAGCTATTATTAATCTATTAGCTACTATATTGCTTATTTAAAAATATTTAATTTTAAAACTATTTTTTAAATACTTTTAGTATAATTATATATTTTATATATCTATTTAGCGTAAAAAGATAGTTATATACTTATATAAAGGCATAAATATACTCTATCTTTTTTAAAACCCCTTTTAGTCGCCCCGAGCCACCACAGCGACACTATTTATTCGATTAGTATATAAATATATACTTAATTTTATCTATAAATAGTCTAATTATTTACTAATTATTATAGAATATATACTATATAATTTTAAAATTTAAAGTAAGTTTTTTTAAAAAAGCGCTTTAAAGCTTTTATTTATTTACTTATATACTTAAGCGGGAGAAGCTTTACTTTAATAGTTAATATTATAATAGTAGTCTATTTTATAACTTTTTAAATAATTTTTAAACTAAATAATATAAAAATATAGTTATATAAAAATTACTTAATTTTTAAAATATTTATAAATAAAGCGTTTAAATATATTATAAGTTTTAGGTTCTTATATACGCTATACTAAATTACGTAAAAGTAAAATTTATAAAAAACCCTAATTACGCGTTTTACTATAATAAAATACTCTTTAATTAAATTAATTTAAAAATAAAAAAGTTTTAAAACGGTAAATACTATATATAGTTATATTATAATAGTAATATAAAGTATAGATTTAATAAACTTTTAATAAATATTAATTTTACCTATTATTACTTATTTTTTTATGTTTACCTAGCTTTTCTAATATTAAAGGAATTAGTATAATAAGTAATAAAATTAATTACTTTAAATTTTTTTGTAATTGTTTTAATATATAAATTATAAAAAAGTATAATTTTTTAATTTTTTAATTTTTTATTAATAATATCTTAAAATACTATTTTATACCTTTATATTTTTATTTTATATATATTTAGAAGTTTATTACGTATTTTAAAATCTTTTAACTAATAAATTCTATAATACAAAAGTAAAATATTATTTATATAAAAAACGTATAAACATTTTATAATCTAGATTAAAAAATAAGTAAAACTTTTTTTTTTTTAAGAAATAAGACCGAGGTTAACTAATACACTAAAAAAAATTTTATACTATAGTATAGATAAGTTACGTAAACTATATAAAACTTAATTAAGTTTTATATAATTACTTTTATATTTATAGCTATTAGATAGTTTATACTGTACTAAATTTAAGAAGTTAATTAGTATATTTAAAAATATACTAATTATATTAAACTATAAAATCTTTAAATTAAATTTTACTATAAGTATTACAGGGGGGGAATATTAAAAAGAAACTAATCTAAAAATATACTTTTTTAAAAAATAATATAATATTAATTACTAAGCCTAAAAATACCTAACTTATACCATTTTAAAAATAAAGTTAAAATATATTTTATAAGAATTTTTATTACTACTTAGTTAATAAACGTAATAAATTAAAATTCTCTAAATATAATTATATTTTTAGTCTATTTTTTTAGTCCCTATAACCTTTTAGTTAGTATATATATTTAACTAAAATTTTTACTATACTATTCTAGAACTAGCGTAGGTTACGTAATCTAATTTTTAATAAAAATTTATTATATAATAATAAGTTTATATAATTAATAAAAATTTAACTCTTACTTATATAATTACTAATTAGGTATTATATTATTAATATTATAATATATTATAATATTTTTTAAATTTTATAAACTTAAACTTCTATTATCTTAAAATGGCGCTAAATCTTTTAAAACTTAAATATAAAATTAATTTACTTTTAATAGTAAATACTTTTTTTTTAATTACTATTACTTTAAAAAAGCCTAAATAAAGTATTTATAAACCTATAAAACGAATTAAAAAGAAAGAAAATTATAAAAATAATAATAAAGAAAATAATTATAATATAATAAAAGTTTACATAGGTGGTAGAAAAAAGTAAATAAAAAAAATAAAATAGTTATTAATAGAGACTTAACTCGAAGTTTTAGAAAGTAAAATAAAACAATACTATTAGAGAGTAATTTAGAGATTATAATTAGATAATTATAAAAAATTTTAGAAGAGAGGAGTTATATTATTAATATAAGTAAAAATAATAAATAATAATAAATAAAGAAAAAACTAAAAAGAAATTAAAATACTATAAAGAAAATATAAAAAATATAAAAAATCTAAATTTAAAAAGGATTATATTTTTTAATTAAAAAGTAATAAGTACGCCTAGACGACGATCTAGGGGTATAAACGTAGTAAGAGAATTTTATTAGGTACTAAATCGTGTACGTAATAATTAAAAGCTAAAATTATATTTTTTAATAAGTTAGTAATATAAAGGAGATAAATAATAAAATAATATTATAGAAAAAAAATTATAATAAAATTAAAAAAGAACTAACTATTAGCTAATTATAAAGTACGTTATTTTAACTTTTTAAAATATTAAAATATATAGATTTTTATAATATTACGTAACTCTAGGCTAGCTATTTAAACTTTTACTATATTACGTAATTAATCAACTCTTAATAAACTTTTTATATAGTAACTATAATAACTTTTTTACTAACGTTAATAATTTGTAACCTTTTTAAATAGATAGTAATTAAAGTATTAAAATATAGTATAGTACTTTCTATAAAATTCCTTAATTCTTTTATAATAATTATTAACTTTCCTAATAGTAAACTCTTATAACTGCCTTACAGCGCTATAATATACCCTTTTTTATTATTATTATTTACTCTACTTTTACGCGTACGTATATCCCTACGCCTAAATAATTTTAACTATTTTAATAAGCTTCTTTTACTAGAGCTTTACTTCCTTTACTACTTTAAAGAAGTTTTTTTTTTTATTATTAAAGTATTATTATTACTACTACTATTACTACCGTCGCCGCCGCCGTTTTTTATTTTAAATAAAAAAATTTTACCCCTTTTATACTACTATACTATAAAGTTTACTATATTATTATATAATTAAAAGTAGACCTTAATATCCTTATAAGTATTATTAAGGCTAAAAATTATATTTATTTTAAATAAAAAGAAGCGCGTTAGAATTAAATTAAAATTAAAAACGTTAACTAAAGGATTTAGCCTATTAAGTAGGCTAGCCTGCTATACTACGCGGAGATAGAAGTTAAGATAGTTTTTAATATAATTTAGCTAGTTATTGCTATTAGCAAAAGTCTATACTATACGCTAGAGATTATTTAGTAAACTAATTATTAAATACTAAAACGCTAATATCGTAAATATAATAATAATAATAAAAGATTTTTAGACTTTAAGTATATAGTATTTATAGAAAGGAGAGAAAGCTATTATAGTTACTATTTTAAACGCCTTATATATTAAATACTTTATTTACGGTCTATAGTTCTGCCTAAAATAATAATAACCTATATATACTTTAGTACTATCCTATAATTATTATCCTGCTATTATTATAGCTGCCGCCTAATAAGTTATCTGTTAAGTTATCGCTCTATTAGCTATAAAATTTAAAAAATCCTATATTTAATAGGCCCTAGGTTATAGCACCTCTAATTTTTACTTATTTTTATATTATAAGTAAGGACGTAGCGTATATAAAGTCGATACAGCTTCTATAGATAAACGTAAAAAAATATACATTTTTATAGATTTTTAAGTTATAGTTTTAGTTTTTTAATATTAATTATATTAATTATTTTATAGGATAAGATTTTACTCTATAAGTTTAGAGTGTAATTTAGGTAGAAGGTAGAAGTAATTTAGAATTTATTAAAATACCTAATTTTTTTACTTCTTTTACTAGTAAAGACTATATAAGTAAAGTTTTTATACCTAAAGTTAAACTAACTATAAAGAGGAGTAAGTTATATAACTTTTTTTTACTCCTTTTTTATTAATATAATATATATACATATATATATTATTATATTATATTATAATTACAAAAGTTATATTAATATTACTTTAGTTTAGTAATTTTAATATAATAATACCCTAATTTATAAAATAACGGACGTTTTAAACTAGTTTAAAAATAATAAAATTATATTGTTTCTATACTTAGCCCATAGCCCTAATTTAGCCGCTATAGAAAATATATAGAATTATATAAAATAATGACTAACTAAAAATAAAAACGCTAATTTAGGGATAGAATCTAGTTTATAAAATATAGAGGCCTTTAAAAGAATTATTATAAAAAAGTAAGATAAAATACCTTAAGAAATTATTAATAATTATATTTTATTACTTCTTAACTATTATAAGGTAGTTATAGAAGCTAAAGACTACTATACTAAGTATTAGTAAATTTTTATTTACTAGTTTATTATTAAAAATTTAAAAAAGTGACTTTTAGATATAAGTATATAATTAATATATAAATATATAAAAATATTTTATATACTTATATATTATAGGTACTATTATAATATATATAAAAATACGCTAATTTTATATCTTAAATAAAAAGTTATACTAACTTAAAGTAGGGCCTTAAAAATTTTGTATATTTACTAATTTATTACTACCTCTAAACCCCTTAGTAAGCAGACCTTAAGTAGGTAAATAGACTACGCTAGTCTTTCTTTTTAAAATAAATTTTTTTTATATTTTTACGCTTACTAATTAAAGAGTTATATAACTTTAGAAAAGATATCTTTTTTAATTAGTCTTTTTTTAATTTCACTCCCCTATATATCCTTTACGCTAAGGAGCAACTATTATATTTATAAATTACTTATTTTATCTATTAACTCTACTATAAACTATACGTTATATTTCTTTACTTTTTTACTTTTACTATATTTCTACTTATTAAAGCCGCTAATACTATTAACCTAATATTTATAATTTTAACTTATTAAGTTCTCGTTATTGCGTTGTGCCGCGGCTTTATAAAGCTCGCAAAGTACGTTAATTAATTTATAATTTTAACTATTTTCTTTATTATTAATCTAATTAATTTATTAAACTAATAGCTATTATTAAAGATAGCTATTAGTTTATTTAAGTTATGATTAATTTTTTATTGGTATTAGCTACCTCTAGATAAATAAGGTACCTATACTAGTAAGCGTCTACTAGAATTATACCTTTATTACCCGTAAAGTAGTAAAATATAATAAAAAAAGTTTAAGTAATTATACTAAACGACTCAAAATTAATTAAAATATATATTTTCTTATTATTAGTATTAATAAGAGGAGGACCATACTATATAGAAGCTAGACATTTAAAAAATAATATTTTAAATAATAATATTTTATTAAGTATTTTTTAATTTAATAAATTTTTAATTATATAAACTGTATGAACTATAAGAATAAAGGAAAAATATATAAATAGTAATAGTTATTATACGTTACGTATCTCTCCTCTATAAATAAATATAATATTTTTACTATACTTTTTTACTTTTTTAATATAATATTATTTTATGGAAAGGAAAGGCCGCGCTAAGTGTACTAGTATATTAGTAGTTAGTATAGTACTATACACTTTTTAGTATTATATTACTTAGTTTTTTTAATATATTAAGTATAAAGGTATATATATACTGCTCCTTTTTTAATTTTTTTTTAGTTACTCTAAGTTACTACAGCTATACTTTTTATTTAATTAATATATATATATATATAAAAGTTTATATTAATACTATTTATTAACTTAGTATTTTTTTTATTATATTATTTAAATATAGTATATAACTTTATAAAATTTTCTAATATTTCTTTTAATATATTTTAATTTTTTTTTTATTAAATTTACTGTAAACTAACTTATATTAATAAATATTAATTTTATTACTCTACTTTTAAAAATATATAAATTTTATATATACTTTTTTAGTATTTCTTTTAAAGTAAAAATATTTTATAAAAAAAAAATATGTAGAACTAATATATAACTATAGTACTAATAAAAAATTTTATTATAAATATAGAAGTTATTAAAGCGTAATTTAATAAATAATACAAACTATAAAATAAAAAAAGGGAACCTAAAAAAAATAAAAAAAAAATAGTGTAAATATACTATAGTTTCTAGAATTAGATGATAAGTAGGTATTTAAAAAAAAATATAGGAGTACAATTAGTAAATATTATTAAAAGTTATTATAATAAAAAATTACTAATACTATTTAGGCTAATAACTATATTTTATTAAAAGACTTAAAGGGATAAATTAATCTTTAAACTATAGTAAAATACTATTAGTTTATTTTAGTTATTTTATAATTATTATTCTTAAAATCTCTCTAATAAATTTAAAAGCTAAAAAAGTAATAGTAGTCCTAAAGCTCTCTACAGTTCGCCGGCGCCAAGCAGCTCACCCGCTCTAGCCTGAGCCAGGTCTAACTATGTTTCTTTCTACTTTATCGAGACTGGGTGCTCTAGTTTCAGGAAACACAAGTACTCTACGACGAAGTGGGGCTACATTCTACATAGTTGCGGATATGCTCTTGTAAAACAAACGAGTAGCACTCCTGCTTAGGCATATTACAACTAGGTGTAATGAGTAGAGGCTGTTCGTATTCACGTATTCGAAAATGCAGTCAAGAATATTTACATGTCCAACCAACAATAATATCCTCGATGTAGTTTGCAGAGTCCAGTATCAGTGGTACATATGTTCAAAGAACCTTAATAGGCTTCGTCCCATTACCGACTTCTTACCTTTCGCGGAGCGATTAGAGCCTTCATCACTAAAGGACCTGGCTTCACTCGGTCCAGTTCCTGTCTCGCTTCTGGAGCCTCTCCGCGACATCGCTAAAGCTTTCCCACCTCGGCACAACGAACCTGTGGCAGATTTGGGATCTGGAGGGGCGAATGCTTTGCCAATCAAGGAATTCCTCCACTGGGCCAAAAGGTACAAAACTATGCACCCTGCGGGATCAAGTAAGATTTATTAATTTCGCAAAGGTATTGTTACTAGAGGCACTAGATCAAGTTTTCTGTATCTTTGTCCCGAAAGAAAAATGCTAATGTCCAAAACACAGAGCAATGGAGGAGAACATTGTATTAGATACCTCTAAGACATAGCGGGTTAAACCAATGTGTTATATGAGCAGAGTTTCTTAGTAGAGTATATTAACATTCCATGCCTTACGCGCATCTTCGGGGCTGCAACTATCAGTTGCATGTACCTGGGTTGTCTCTACAAGATATCTAGATGGATTACGTAGACTGCTCTGCAATCAATTGGGACCTAGGAAACACGTCAATTAGCGAGATAGGTGTGACTGCAGACCATCAGCAACAGGTGCAGCATAGTTGGCGGTAACCACTTAGATAATCTGCATCATAATATATTCCTGATTATACCTACGCAATGTTTACCAGCCAAGCAATGCCTTTTTAATTCTCCATAGCCAGCTCTTCCTCCTCTAGTGCCAACTGCTTTTTTTTCAACGCCATAGCGCGCTTTTTCTTCGCCAGCGCAGCCTGCTCGGGCGTCATATCACTCGCGCCACCTTGCTTCGAAGCTTGACCACCACTCCCAACCTGAAGTAGCCATCATCAGCACACTTTATTCACGGGGAGAAGAGTGCGGGCGTCAGCTCTCACTCACAACAGGCAGTCCATCAGTAACACCTCCAACAGTTTTAAGTACCGGGTCCGTGACTTCGCCGACGACAGGTACGCCTTTGGTAGTTTCACCGACGGTGTTCAGGACACTAGATATCGAGGTTATGTAAGCAACTGACCGAGAAAATGATCACAGGAACACGGTTGCAACTCGAATGGGCGCTTGAGCGATCGAAGATAGAAGAAAGTGATGATGTGCGTACCCTCCAAGGAGTCCTCCACCGCCACCATTCTCATTCCCGCCGCCGCCGCCGAGAAGTCCAGCCATAGGTTATATGGGAAAGTGGGTTTATGTATTGAATAGAAGTAAGTAACTGAGTGTGAGTGCAAAGGGCGATAAAACACCTGTGTACTGGATGAAAGAGGTTTCGCAAGAAGGTAGGCGGATTGGGATTGTGATGTGAGAGCGAGATGCACTATTCCGACGCGACGCCTTGCGCGACATTTTGTGCCCGCGCCGGAGTCTAAGTGACGTACTTGTTCCTAAAGTTGGCATGGTGCGGAGACCTTCGGAATGCTTCCCCGAAATCAAGTTTTACGGCCGAGCCGTGACGAGACAAGCCTACCCCGCGTTATGGATGCATGAGCTGAACTTAGCGCTAAGGGACAGACCAACATTGTTCGACGGACATCTTGCGGCCTGCAGAATAGTAGGTACGTTGCAACCAGGAGGCATCGAGATAGGCTTTGCGGAAATGCCTTCCTGGTTAATACTGCCTATACTAATAGGAATGTCGACAGGAATATAGGGCAGACTATTAAAAAGATACCTAACTAATTGTTTTTAGTGTTAGTTATAATAGAAAGTGCTGCCGGCGTTTTACTATGGCGGGATTTCCATTACGCAGGGATAGACATTATCTAAGTAATACTACGCTAAAGAAAATGCAGAGAATACTTTAAAAAACTAATTTACTTATAATTAAAATTCTAACTCTAAACCTAAAACCTAACCCTATCTATACTTTACTTAAGATAGTACTATAAATATCTAGGTTATATTACTATATATATTTTTTATATATAAGGGGTACTAAATAAAGCTTATATTTAAGTAAATCCCCTTTTTTAATATACTTTAAATACTTACGTTTAAAATATATACTAAAATCGCCTAAACTAGTAAATAAGTATATACGCTATTTTATAATTAGCTTTTTATTACCTACGTATTTATAATATTTTATTAGTTCTTTCTCTTTATATACTAATATCTTAGCTACTTCTAGCGCTTTTTTATTTAAGTCTAACTAAAAATTATTTTTATACTTATTTAGTAGCGTAATACTACTACTTAATTATTTAAGTTAAGAGTATATTTAATCCTTTTAAATTTTATAATATTTAGTAATAGTATAGATAACTCTATTATATTAATATATTTTTTTAGAATAACTTTTAGTAAGATTATAATAGTATTAATTAATCTCTTTTATACTAGGAGTATAATATACTAAGGCAGTATAGTCTTAATTTTATTTTTAAATTTTATACTAGTAAGTTACTATTTAAATATTACGTATAGGCTGCTTATATTTTTAGTATTTTTTAATATTTTAAAAAAGAATATACTACTAACGTCGCTTTTTTCATATTTATATATTATATTTATATATTAATTAAATAAATAGTGTGGCTATAGTAGCTTAGGGCAACGGAAAGGAGTTTTAATAATTACTTTTTTTTATTAATTTTATAGTTAAGCTTTTAGTACTTTATATATTTTATTATATATTTAAGAGTATATGTAAATTACTTTTATTAGTTAAGTAAAGAATAAATCGTAGAATAATTATTTACTAATATAAATTATTTTAGTATAAGCCGTCTTAACTAATAATAATTAATTAAATAATTTATAGTATAACCTATATATATTCGCGTATATTAGAGCTAGGGATTTTATATAATAATTTATAGTATAACCTATATATATTCGCGTATATTAGAGCTAGGGATTTTATATAATAATTTATATATTAACCGTAATATATTAATTAAGATAGTATTTTAAAAATATTTATATACTAGTATATTCTACTATTTAATTTTATATTACTTTACTAATATAGTTTATATATTATATTAATTCTATATCTTACTAATTATAGCTTATAAAGCTTAGTACTCTTCTTAAAAGTCTTTTTTATAGTATATTTTAGTAAATAAAATTAAATAACTTATATAAAATCTATAATATTATTATATTATACCACGGCTTTATAAAGCTCGCGAAGTACGTTAATTAATAAAATCTATAATTTTTTTTTAGCTTTTTAATGTAAGGCCGAAATATAAAATATAAAAAAAACTTAGTAAGGTAAATAGTTTAGCCTTTTATTATTTTTATATATATATTTATATATTAATTAAATAAATAGTGTGGCTGTAGTAGCTCGGAACGACTAAAAGGGGTTTTAAAAAAGGAGGAGTATATATATACCTCTATACTTAATGTGTCGAAAAAGATTATTATTTTTATAAGTTAATTTAATACCGGGATATTATCTAATTCTAAATTTAATTATAATAATAGCTAATTATACTCTAGAGAAATATAGAGCTTACTTAATTTTTTTTTTAATTATTAAACTATAGACTACAAACGCCTAATTATAAAAAAGTATTTTTAAAAAAAAGTATTTAGACTAAAAGTAAAGAACTTGTTATATATAATTATTATTAAAAAAAATTCTTTACTAATATATTAGTATTTCTATATATTTTAAACGACACATTAAGTATAAAGGCATGCACATACTCCTCCTTTTTTAAAACCCCTTTTGGTCGCCCCGAGCCATCACAGCCACACTATTTGTTCGATTAATATACAAATATAAAATATATATTTTAAAGATGTATAGATTTTAGAGATATATAGATTTTAGTAAAATAAAATAGTCTAAAAACTTATATAATTTTTATTTTAAGAAACTTCTTTATAAATTTAAAAATAAACTCTAGCTATATTTAATAAAATGTACCTTTAAGATTCTAAAGTAGTATAATCTAAATATATTAATAGTAGAAATTATAAAGAGTCTATAGTTAATTTACTATAAAATCTTTTATTTATAAATAAAAATAGGCTTTAATTCTAAAGCGTCTATAAGGATATTTTTTAATTATTACTAAGTTTAATTATAGTACTAGAGTTTAATTCTCGATATATATACTAGCCTTATTTTAATTAATCTTTTTTAAGCTATACTTTTTTACTAGCTTTTTTAGCACTTATAGTTTACGTTAAATATAATATACTTATAAAATTTTAAATAAAAAGCAAAATATATATATTTTATATATACTTTAGTTTATTTTTCTATTTAACTTAATATTCATTACTATCTTATATACTAAATAGAATATTTTCTAGTACGTCTCTAAAAAGCTAGTATAATTAGTTTTTTAATATTTTTGTCTGCCCTTAGTACTATTTAAGTAGTTAGTTAAAAAAGATATATAAAATACTAATAGACACGATTATATAATTATAAAAATATTTTTTTAATATACTTTTAGTCTTTATATTATATTAGTTATATATTTTCTAGCGTAGGTTATAAGGGAGTTTAAGACTAGTAACTTACTAATACTATTAATTTTTTATTTAATTAAGTAAAAAAGTACTACTATTTTTAGAGTCTTTTTTTATATACTTATATTTATTAAATTTTTTTTGTTATTAGAGGTAGTACTTAGCCAGATAGTTTTTATTAAAGAAAAGTTTTTTTTTTCTATACTTTTATATTACTTATTATTCTCGATATTCTTATTAGTATATATATTAACATTTATTAAATTTATATTTAACTTTACATCGTTAACTATACTTAATTAAGTATATTTACTCTTATTAAAAAAAATTAATTATAAAATATTATTATATATTACGTTAGTACTAATAGAAGTTAATAAAAAAAATAAGGAGGTTACTAGTAACTTTTAGCTTAAATAAGGTAGACGATATAAAAGTAGGTAGTAAAATAAAAGAGTAGAAAAGAAGAGGCGGTCCTTATTAGTAGGTTAGTAAAGAATAAAATTTTTTTTAAATACGTTACTAGTAGAGCGGCTTTAGTTTAGGTTAATATAATACTAACGTTAAAAATAATAAAATTATAGGTATACTACTATATTTAAGAATAGAAAACGGGCACTAGAGTAGCTTATTCTATTCCTTTAACTATTAGCGCCTACGCTAGCTAAGGTAAAAAATCCTAAAGGGTATATATACCTAAGCTAGTATCTACGCTTTTAGGGGGGTTTTATAGTAAGTTAGTTTTAGAAAATAGTATTATAAATTTTTAAAATTAGTAGTTAAATTACTGTTTAATAATTTAAAATCGTAAATAAAGTTTATTTCTCTTATTAAATAGTTTATAACTAAAAGATATAAATAAATTATACTAATACTTATATAGACCTAAAATATACTATAAAAAACTTACTAAATATTACTACCTATTATTAATATAAATAAATATTTATATAAGTTAGACTACGATACTTTTAAAAAAAAAATAAAAATAAGCTTTATAAATATATTAAATTAAATAAATTTATAGCTCTTCGTAATATACTTATATAAAAAAATAATTTAAAAAAATACTTTTTAATCTATAAAATCTAATAAACTAAAATTTTTTAGTTTTATAATATATATAATTATTAATTTTTTACTTATTATAAGGAGTAAATTAAAAAAAAGTAATAGTATATATTTTATATAAAATTATAATATTTATATACTATCTAATAGTATTATTTTTAATAATAACACTATTATATATTATATAAATAATATATTACTAGTTATTATAATATTTTTAAATAATTTAATTATATTTATACTATTACTGTAAGACTAAAATATAAGAATTTTTTTAATTTTTAGTATAAGAAGTTACGTAATAAAAAGGTTTTTTAATTAACTATATAAAGATTCTATAAAAAATTCTATTTTTAAAAATATAACTATTCGAGAAGAACTATATATAAATATAATATTTAAAACTTAGTTATATAATATAAGACTCTAATACTTAAAAAGTAAATAATATACTCTATATAAAGTTTTTAAAATAAAATTTTATATTTATAATACTTATTAATAAGTATTATTTAATAATTATTAAATATAAGTCTCTATTTTTCCACTTTTTAGTTTAAAATATATTATTAGTATATAAAAAACTTTATTTATAATTAATATATCTATAAATTAATACTAAGGATATATAATACTAAATAGTAAAATATCTAAATTATAAAATTTTATATATTTTAATATTAAGTATAGAGATATATATATACTAGTTCTTTTTTAAAACTTTATTTTAGGTATCCTAAGCTAGTATAGCTATACTATTTCTTTAATTAGTATATTAATATATATATATTTTAGTTTATAGTATATATAATATTTATATTTTATATGTTAAATACTAAATATATATATTATAAATAATATACCCTAAGATAAACGGTATAGGTAATTTTTTAAAAACTAAAAAAAATTACTAAAGCTATACTAGTAAATAATATAAAATATCTTTAATATATATAAAACAAGATTTAGTAAGTAGTAGATATTACTAGTTAAAAATAACTATAGTAAAAAATTAATATATAATGTTTATAGGTAAAATTATTTTTAAAATTTATAAATATATTTTTACGTTATATAATATAGGTATATACCTAGTATAAACTTAAGATTTAAAAATTTTTTTAAAATAATAATACTATTACTTAATAATAGTACAGATAATCGTATTTTAAAAAATAAATAAAAAGTTTAGTATAAGTATTAAAATACTATTTTTTTATATATATAAGTTAGTGGGGTAGTATAGTAGGTAAGTACCTAAAAGTATATTAAATTTATAAAATTTTTTAAATGTTTATTATTATTTATATATTAAAGGTTTAATTTCTCTTTATATTATAAATATTCTTTAAATACGCCTACTTTACTAGTAAAAAGAAGAGTTTTTAAAAGTATAGAATACTACTAAGAAATTAATATAACGCTATAAAAAGCTAAAATCTCTATATAGAATATGTAATATTTAAAATTATTTTAAGGTAATATTACTATCTAAAGTTAGATAATATAAAAATCTAATCTTAAATACACTTTACGTAGTAAACTAAATTTAATTAGATAATAAATTAGTAGTTTAATATAACTTTATTTAGTAATATAACTTAAAATATATATTAGTAACGAGTTAAAGAGCCGGTTCTAGTTTGTTAAGAAGATAAAGCACTTTCCTTAAATAGTTAGATAGCCTTAATATAAAAGGTTTATTTTAAATATATATATATAAGCTAAACGCTAACGCTAAATCCGCTAATTAAAAAATTATTTATAAAACTATTATTATAAAACTTAGTATATATTAACTAAAAAAGCTATGGCTATAAAATATAAAACTAATTATAGTATTTTATAATATTAATTTCGTAACTTTTAAGAGTATATATAGGGGAGTAAATAAAAAAAATACTGATTAAAAAAAACTCCTTTTTTTAAAAGAATATAGCTTTATAATTAATAAGCCTAAAAAAATAAAAAATTACTATTTTAATAAAAAAGATTAGCGTATTGTATTTACCTACTTAGGGGCTGCTTACTAAATAATTTAAAAGTAATTAATAATTAGTAAATTTTAAACTTTTTTAGAATTCTATTTTAGACTATTATAACTTTTTATTTAAAGTATAAAATTAGCCTATTTTTATATATATAACAATAGAGACTCTATTTTATTAATATATAAATTATTTTTATATCTTTATATATTAATTATATAATTATTAATAAAAGTTAAACTTTTAAAAATTTAATAATAAACTAGTAAATAATATATTACTAATACTGAGTACAGTTGCCTTTAGTTCTTATAACTACCTTATAATAATTAGAGAAAACTAAAATATTATTATTAATAACTTCTTATAGTATATTATTCTATATTTTAATAATAGTGTTTTTAAAAGACTTTATACTTTTTAAACGTAATCCTATATCTAAATTAGCTATTTTATTATTATTTAGTCTATTTTTTATATAACTTTATATATTTATTATAGGGGCATAATTGGGACTATAAGTTAAGTAAAAATAAAATAAAATTTTATTATTTTTAGACTAATTTAATATATATATTATTTTATAAATTAGGGCATTATTGTATTAAAATTACTAACCTAAATAAATATTAATATAAAAATTATAATAATAATATATTAGAATAATAATAATAATATATATATATATATTTTATATAAAGAAAAAAAGGGGTAAAA
Organism: Pleoardoris graminearum; assembly: GCA_030770415.1. Taxonomy (NCBI): domain Eukaryota; kingdom Fungi; phylum Ascomycota; class Dothideomycetes; order Pleosporales; family Didymosphaeriaceae; genus Pleoardoris; species Pleoardoris graminearum. Next base: position 119,295 of record JASEKS010000055.1, on the reverse strand, counting down.
AATTTTTATATAGCCTATCCCTTTTTATATTTAGTTTTACTTTAGGTATAAGGACTTTATTTATATAGAGTATATTAGTAAAAGAAATAAAAAAATTTAGTATTTTAATAAATAATAAATTACTTTTATCTTTTACATAAATAATAAATTACTTTTATCTTTTACATAAATATATTCTACATTTATAGGACAAGATTTTAACCTATTAAATAATTAATATAATTAAAATTAAAAAACTAAAGCTATAACTAAAAATTAAAAAAACTTATATACTTTTATAATTTAAAAAGTTAAATTAACTTATTTTATAATTCGTTAATAGCTAATTCTATATTAATTTTATTATTACCCCTTTTTTTTATACTATTAATTATATTTTTATTACTTTTATTTCGCTAACTTCTTTACAAATATTATTTTTTTAAATTTATATTTTTAATATAGTTTATATTATTATTAGTATATATTAATCTTTTTATAATATTATACTCTATTTTTTAAAACATTAAGTATAAAGGTATATATATACTCTTTCTTTTTTAAAACCCCTTTTAGTCGCCTATGCAGCTACTATAGCCACACTCTTTTATTTAATTAGTATATAAATATATATAGTATTTTTTTTATTAATTATTAGTTTTTTTTTTACTTATATTAATAGAGTGGTCCTGTTTTATAAAATTTTTTTTAAATATCTTTTTAATATATTAAGGTTATTTTTAAGTAATAATGTTTTATTTTTTTTAGAACTTTTAATTAAGCTTTTATTAATAACTTTTTTTATCTATGTAAGTTATTTTAGAAACTCTACTTCTTGTATTCTTATTTATATTATAATTATTATTCTTTTTTATATTTTATTTTTTTTATAATATTATAAATACTTTACTAAGGCCGTTCTAAAGTGCTAGTAATTAAAAATAATAAATTATTTATTTTTAAAAAAAGTTTAGCTTTAGATTTAAATTTTAAAAAATTTACCACTATTTTAAGAATATAAGAGTTTTAGTTTATTAAAATAAAAAGTTATTACTATATATTATTATATTAATATTATATTACGTAAGTACTAATTATATAAATATAAACTATATTTTTATTATTAATATTATTTTATTAATAGATTACTAATATAGTTTAAAAATCTAGTTACGTAATTTATAGTAGGCCGAAAAGGGTATAATTAAAATTGTAGTTAAATATATTTACTAACTAAAAAGTTATAAGAATTTAAATAAGGAAATTAAAAATTACTATATTTAAATAAATTTAATATATTATAGGTAATAAATAAGTAGTCCGTAAAATATTTATAAAATTTTTTTTTTAAAACGGTATAATTTATGTATTCTTATATATATTAATTAATTTTATATAAATTTTTAAAAGAACTATTTTTTAATAATAGTTTTTTTTATTTACTTTCTATAATATTTAAATAAAATATTTTATAGTTGATTTAAGTAGTATTTATATTATTATAAACTTAAGTTTATAAAATAGTTCATAGTAGATTTACGCCTAGATAAAAGTAATACATATATTTACTAAATTTAAAGTACGTAGCTAAACGTAAAAAGTATAAATTTATAATAAATTAATATACTTATATTAAATATTTAAATAGTTATATAGCTTTTATATTTATATACTAATTAAACAAATAGTGTGGCTGTAGTAGCTTAAGGCAACTAAAAGGGGTTATATAGTTTTTAATATTTATAAAATATAAATATTATTATTTTACTCGATTATTATAATGTATAATATTATATTTAATAAAACTATTTTTTATATAAAAGAATATTTAGGCTATTATTTAAAACTAGACTATAAATATTATAAATATATTATATGTAATTAAAATTATAAATATAAATAAAATATATAATAAAAGTTTTAATACATACGTCTATAACGCTCTTAAGCTAAATATTAGAAAAAAATATTATATAACTTAGATAATAACTTAAAAACTATAAAATATAAAATTTATTTTATTCTTTTAGCTAGTTAATTAAATAAAGCTTTATATAAATAGTATATACGTAAATTATTAACATAGCTAGCTAATAGCCGTATATTACTATATTATATAATATAAATATTAGTTTAATTTCTCTGTAGACTATTTTAAACTCTAGAAAACTTAAAAGTGTATCTTTTAACATAAATAAATACTTTAGTATTTTTTTTTATATACACTTTAGCCAATAAGAAAAACAATCTTAAATGATGAGTTTAAAATTTTTTAAATAAAATTTAAACACTTATATAATACTATTATTTTAATTAGTAATATAAAGCGCCTTATACTAAGTAAAATAATTAAGACTTTTACTTATAAAATATATAAATCTATAAAAGATTATAGCCTAACTACTTTATAAAACTAAAGTAATATAAATTAAAATTTAAAAATCCTAATAAATTAGAGATTAAAAATAAAAACTTCCTTAGTATTTATATACTATTAAGTTTTAATCTAAAACGTAAGCTATTATATAATATAAAACTTAAATATATTATATTTAATAGTATATATTTATACTAATTAAATAAATAGTCCAGCTATAGTGGCTTAGGGCAACTAAAAGGGGTTTTAGAAAAGAAAAAGTATATATATACCTTTATATTTAATGTGTCGAAAAAGTTAGGTTAGGCTAAATTAAATAGATTTTAATAGTATAAATAGGTCCTACTAGTATAATTATATAAATATATTTATTTTTAATATAAACCTTATATAGAATAAATATAAAGAGTTTAAAAAAAAAAAATATATATACTACTTTTATTATATAAATTCTTTTAGTCTCCCTAAGCTACTATAGCTACACTATTTATTTAATTAATATATAAAAAATATAAACATAAAGAGTCTGTAATTATTAATATAATAGTTTTAGCTATTATACTAAATAGGGCCTTAAAATAATAATATTATAATATATAACTTTTATACACTATAAAAAGCTTCTAAAAAAAATAGTAATATAATAAGTAGACCGATAACTGCTACTATAACCTATCGGTTACTTTTTTAATTTTATTTTTATATAAAATAGAGGTTGTATTTATTTTTATTGCTTTTTATTCCGCCTATATATACAGGTGGTATAGCGTTTAATAATAATTAATATTTTTATTTATAATTATATCTTCTTTTTTACCTACGATAACTTGATACTAAGTATTTATATACCTACTAGCTTATCTGCCTAGCCTACGTACTAAATATATATTATATATAGGCTCCCCTTAATACTTTTAAATATTAATTACCTCTAGTATTTCTATAAAGGTCTTTTAGGACGTTTTTACCTTTACTGCTAGTACGTCTAGTAATATCTTATATAGCTATATTTTATACCCTAGACTATATATCTCCGTTATAAAACTAATATTAATATATTATTTTTTCTCTATTTTCCGTAACTAGTATAGTACTATTATTTTTATTTTTATTACCTTTACCTTTATAGAGGCTACTATAACTAATTCTAGATTTTTAAACTTTATAGCTCTTACTATTAATAAAGTTATTATACTATCTGTTATTTTATTATACTGATTATCTAATATTACGTAAAATTAATAAATAGTATTTTTAGGGAATCTAGTAATTATATTATACACAGAATACTTAGCGGTATTAAAAATAATTTTTTATTATATATTACTAGATAGGCAGACTACTATAGAGATAGCTTATATATTTAGTATAGTAGGCGTATTAAAATAAACCTATACGAGTATAGTATCTACTAAAAAAAGAGTAGTAAAAATAGGAGTTATATATTATAAGTAGTTGCAGCTATAATATATAAAGTTTTAATACGTATTTTTACTATTAAATATTTTAAAAAAGAATATTTTAGAGAGTATATTTTTTTTAATAAATAATTTAGAACGTTTAATTATATTAATTATAAGAGAGATAGAGGACAGATATATAGGTAGTAGTAGTAGCTACTACCTATATATATATTCTTAAAAGAGAATATAATATCCGTACTAGAGTTTTTGTACTAAAGTTTATTAATTTAATATTTTTTTTAAGGGGGCGTACTAAGCGTATTAGTACGAGCTAGCGCGGCGCTATTCTTTTTTTAATTTAGCCTTATCTAACTTTTTTAATATATTAAGTATAAAGGTATATATATACTCCTCCTTTTTTAAAACCTCTTTTAGTTGCTTATATAGCTACTACAGCCACACCCTTTTGTTTAATTAATATATAAATATATATAAAAAGTAAGATTTTAATATTAATTTAATTTATTCTTTTACTAGATTAGTTATAGAGAATAAAATATACGTTTTAAAATATATATTTAGTAAATAGTTATATAGTTTAAAAGTACTAAATAACTGCTTTTACTTAAGTAAGTATTAACTTATAAATTTAAATAGTCTAGTTATTTTATAAAATATAAATTATAGCTTATTATTAAAGGTAATTATTAATTTAAAAATACGGTTTTATTAATATATATAATAATACTTATATTATACTATATTTATATAATTATAATAATTATAGTAAAATATAACTTAAAAATTTTATAGTTTAATATAATTAGTGCATTTTTTAATATACTAATTAATATCTTAAGTTTAGTATAATATAAATTACCTAATAGCTATAAATAAATTAGTAATTATATAAAACTTAATTAATTTTTATATAGTTTATATAACTTCCCTATATTATAATAAAAAAGGTTTTCTAGTATTTTAACTAGGTTTAAGCTTATCTACTTAAAAAAAATTTTTACTTATTCTTTAACGTAAATTATACAATCTTTATACTTTATTATATAAATAATATTCTACTCCTATACTATAAAATTTATTAATAAAAAGTTTTTAAACAACGTAATAAGCTCTAAGAAATATATATAATAAAAAACTATAAAACTATAAAATAAAATTTTAAAATATAAGTAATTAAGAATTGAAAATAATATATAATTACGATAATCTATAATTTATATATTATAAAGATTATATAAAAGTTTAAAATATTTAATTTAATATTCTTTCTACTAATCCCTTTTCTATTAAAAAAATTAGTTAAAAAACGATTAAAGCTAAAATTAAAGTATATTAAAAGAATATTAGATTTATATTTTATATAACTATTATAATATAAGTAGATATAGTATTTACTATTTTAAAACTTCTATAGAGGAAAAACGTGCTAGAAATTACTAGTTTTTAAAATTAAAAAATTAGAACTACTTTTAAAAGAAAGTGCTAAAGAGCTATATTATATATACATAAAAAAAAAATTTATTATTTTAAAGAGTTTTATAAATTAGTAATATAAGCTTTAAGGTATCTATTTATAATATACCCCCTAGTTAAGCAAGTAAAAATAGTTTAACTATTTAAATAGTTTAAAATTAATTCTTCTAAGCTTATAGCAGCTATAAATTTAATTTTAAAAAAAACTCTTTTATCTAATTTCTAGTAACTAGGGTTAGTAAATAATAAAATTATAAAGTAAAAAACTAATTAGAGTAAATATCTTAGTATTTAGTAATATAAATAGTATTTATATAATTTCTCTACTAACTTTTTTAAATAATTTTTATTATTATTTATTTTTTATTATTCCTTTTACGCTTTTTTATACTATCTATCTTATATTATAGGTTATTACTTAGTCTTTTTTTAATAACTCTTTAAGCTCTTTAATAATTGTAGGTAAAATAAATTAATTATTTATATTACTACTACTATAACTGTAGTAAGATATAATACTTTTTTTAATATTTACTTTTTATAATTTTTCTACATTTTTAATCTCTAATTTTATTTTTTATAAACTTTACTAATCTTTATATATTAGTTTAAAGAGGTAATAAATAATTTTTACTATTAAGTAAATTTTAACTATGTAAATATACTTAAGCATAATTAGTATTTAAAATATATTAAGTATATTAAAGTTAGTACAGTGTTAATAGAATTTTTTTTTTATTTTAGTTTTTTATTTTATTTTATCCTTAAGCGTATTATTACGTTCTATAAAAAAGAGGTAAAAAAATATATATATTATTATTAAGCGCGTAAATAATAGGTAGTTAAGTAAAATAATAATATTATTTAGTCTTATATAAAATTTTATTCCTTTACTAAAAATTTTTATACTTTAATACTTAGAAGTTTTTTTATATTTTTTATAAAAAAATACGCTTCTACTTTAAATTTAAAAAAATTTACCTATATTTCTATTTTAAGAAAATCTACCTATTTTTTTAGTTTAAAATATTTTATAGCCTATTTAAGCTTTAAAATATATTCTCTCCTTACTACTAACTATAAAATGTAATAATTTTATTAGTTTTATTATTATATTACGTTTCTAAACAGCTATCTATTAGCTAGTCTAAAAATATATAATATTTTTATAAGAAGCTTAAAGCTAATAAAATATTAAATAAACTTTTAAAATTATTAACTCTGTCTTATCTATTAATTTTACTAAATATTTTTAAGCGTAGGACGCTATTTATAACTTATTTAATTAAGTATTTTTAAGTCTTACTAAATTAGATTTAAAAAATAAGCTATATATTATATACACTAAAAGTAAATTTAAAAAAAATAAAAAAAAATAAAAATAGTACGCTAGTTATTTTTTATACTCTATTATAGTATAATAATAAAAATAATATTTATAAAAAATATTTTGACCTTATTAATTTATAATTTTTTAAAACTCTATTTATTCATTTATATTAGGATTAGAAGAATTTTAGAACTATTAAATAGTATTTATATAACTTAATATTACTAATATATTATATAATTAAAATACTTAGTATTTTATTTTTATTATTTAAGTAGTACTCTATTTAGTAAAAAAAATAAATGCTATTATAATACTATAAAACTAAACTTATATTATTAAACTTATAAGAGCGAATATAGCTATAAACTAATATATATACTAATATTTTAATTTAAAAAATTTAAGAAACTTATATACTTACTATTATAGTTTTATTTATATCTAAAAAATTACTAAATACTTTTTATTTTATTATTAGCCGCTTTATAGTAAAACGTAGAAGGAGCTTATATATAAAAAAATAAAATTTTTTAATCTACTTTTTTTAATATTTGCTTAAATTAACCTTATAAAATATAAAACTTAATAAATTATAAAATACTATTAAGTAAATATTTAAGCTAAATTACTTCTAAATAAAAGTATAAAAAACTTATTTTTTCTTTTCTATTTTCTGTTTATTATATTTTATCCCGCCTACTAATATCGTAAACTAATAATTTTATTATAAATTTATTATATAATTTATAATAATATTTTTTTATTTAATTTCGCGTAAGTCTTTATATTATTTATTAAACTTTTTCCTAAAATAATAATACTATAAAGACCTACTAAAGTAAATTATATATACTTTTATTTTATTTAGTAGTTTTATAAAATAAAATAAAAAACTATATTTACTATTTTTAGCACCTACGTCGCCTATAAGTAAAAAGAAAAGAATACTTACTATTTAGTTAGTAATGCCTACTAGTTATAAATAAAAGTATATTTAGTATTACCTAGCTCTATAGTAATATTTTACTTAGTTATAAGTATTTTAAATCCTAAATATATACTTTTAAATATATATTATTTTATTAATTTAGTTTTAACGTTATCTAAAACTTACTATAAGTTTATTATATTATTTACACTCTTTTACCTTTTATATATATATTTTAGTCTTTACTTAAGTAAAAAAGCTTTCTTTTACAGTTTAGTCCTTTTAGTAGTATACGCTAAGTATATAGCTAAATTTATAAAAAGTAATAGACCTTTATTTTTTTAGTTTAGCTAGTAGCTATCTTAGGTATTATTTTAATAAATTACTTATAAAAAAATTTATTAATTATTAAAAAACTATAAATTATTTTTAGAGCTAGGGTTATAGTATTACTATTTAGTTTTAATATAATTTTATTAATAAAAGGCGGGTTTATAATAAAGATAAGTAATAGGTTCTTATTAGTAGCTTAAGGTATAATAGCGGTAATAGTAATAAAAATAACTTAAAAAAGACTAAATAAATATTTAGAAAAACTTTAAAAAGTAAAAATAATATAGTATAAAGTATAAGTAGATAGCTAAACTTACTTTAAAGACTAAATATTCTATTATAAGTACTAGGTAAACGCCTAATAACTTTATTAGTTTTAAAATTTATATATTTAGCGATACTTAATTACTTTATATATAATTATAAGTAGTAATTAGTAATAATCTCTATAAGAATTACGAGTAGTCGCTAATTTATAAATATAAATTAAAGTATAAGTATTACTATATTTAGTAGGATACTATAACTCTTACTAAAAGAAAAGAGTATAACTTTTAAAAGTTTAAAATTTATACTATTTATATATAGCCTTATTAGTATTATATAAGCTATTTAGTATTTATTAAGTTTTTATTATTATATTATACTGCGGCTTTTTAAAGCTCGCGAAGTACGTTAATTAATTTAACCTAAATATAAATTTAGGTAGTAACTTTATACATAATATTTTTAATAAAATTATTTTACGCCGCGCTTAAGCTTTTTAAAAGTTTAGTAAACTAATTAAATTATTAAATTATTAAGCTTCTCTATTAAAATTATTATATAATTTTTATTATTTTACTATTTTTTCTACTGTTTTATTATAAAGTTTTTTTAAATAATACAGTTTTAAATTATTATTATAAATAATAGTTTAAAAGCTATTTAATATGTTATTTAATACGCTTTACGCTATATTATTATATAATATTTTTAAATTTTAAGCTAATAATTTTTTTATTTATAGTTTTAAAATTTATTTACTTTTTAAATGTTTAAAATTACAAAACAATAAGAGTTTTTATTAATCTATTAGCTAGTATATTACTTATGTAAAAGTATTTAATTTTAAAACTCTCTTTATAATATTTTTAATAAAACTATATATTTAGTATATTTATATAGCGTAAATAAGAGGTTATATGCTTATGTGTACTAATAACTAGCTTAACTATTTACTAATTATTATAAAATATACGCTACGTAGCTCTAAAATCTAAAATATAGTTTTTTTAAAAAAGCGCTTTAGAGCTATTATTTTGTTATTTATATATTTAAGTGTAAGGATCTCTACTTTAGTAAATAATATTATAATAATAGTCTATTTTATAGTTTTTAAAATAATTATTTTACTAAATAATATATACTATAGTAATATAAAAATTATCTATATTTTAAATTATTTATAAATAAAGTGTTTAAATAGATTATAAGTTTTAGGTTTTTATATACGCTATATTAAATTACCTAAAAGCGTAATTTATAAAGTAATATAATTATACGTTTTATTATAGTAAATTACTCTTTACTTAAATTAGTTAAAAAATAAAAAAGTTTTAAAATAGGAAATACTATATCTAGTCGTATTATAATAGTACTATAAAATATAAATTTATTACGCTTTTAATATACTTAAATTTTAGCTTTTGTTGCTTCTCTCTTATTTTTAACTAGCTTTTTTAATAGTAAAGGTGTTAGTAAAAGAAGTACTAAATTAGCGACCCTAAATTTTTTTATACTCTTTTTAATATATAAATTATATATTAGTATAATTATTTAATTTTTTTATTTATAATTACATATACTCTAAAATACTATTTTATAGCTTTACGTTTTTTTATTTTATATATTTTTAAAAACCTATCGCGTAGTTTAAAGATTTTTTAAAAATAAATCTTATAATATAAAGGTAGAATATTATTTATATAAAAACTAGACTAGTATTTATATAAAATAGTAGACAGATTTTATAATCCGTATTAAAAAATAAATAAAACTCTTTTTTTAAATATATAAAACTATGCTTAGCTAAAATATAAAAAAAAAAAATTTATATTATAGTATAGATAAGTCGTATAGGCTATATAAAGTTTAATTAATCTTTATATAACTATCTTTTTATTAATAATTATTAAATAGTGTATACTATACTAAGTTTAAGAAATTAATAAGTATATTAAAAAATATATTAATTATATTAAACTATAAAATCTCTAAATTAAATTTTACTATAATTATTAACATTGCGTACACGATTTAGCACCCAATAGAGTTCCCTTACTACGTTCGTACCCCTAGATCGAGGTCTAGGCGTACTTTTACTTTTCGACTATAATTATTATAGCTATATAAAAAAAGCGCGCTGCGAGTATTATAGTGTATATTAATAAAAGTATATCTTTAACTAGAAATTACCTTTAATAATAAGACGTGTTTTATATTTTATAAAGTAACTATCTTAATTAAACTTATAAGTAAATATTTACTTTAGTAGAAGTAGTTATTTAGGACTTTTAAAGCGCGTAACTACTTACTAAATTTACTTTTTAAGAAGTATATTCTATTCTTTATATATAGTCTAGTAAAAGAGTAGACTAAATAAAAATAAAATAATTACTTTTTATATTACTATATATTTTAGAAGCTTATTACAGTATATATAAACTTTATTTTAAAAATTTTTTTTTTTTAGTTTTATTTTATATAGTAGTTTAAACTACTATATTAATATATATTTATATACTAATTAAACAAATAGTGTGGCTGTAGTGGCTCGGAGCGACTAAAAGGGGTTTTAAAAAAGGAGGAGTATATGTATGCCTTTATTACTATATTAATAATTATAAACTTTTTATACTCTTTCTATATATACTTTATACTAAAAATAAATATAGTTATAAAATTATACTATAGAGAGCTATTTATACTATTAAGTAAAATATTTATAAGCTTTATATTATACAATGACTTACTCTCTAGATTAAAATATAATAATATATAAATATTAATTATTTTCGACACATTAAGTATAAAGGTATATATGTACTCCTCCTTTTTTAAAACCCCTTTTAGTTGCCCGGAGCTACTACAGCTATACTATTTATTCGATTAGTATATAAATATAAAAAAATATATATAAATATTAAGTAAGTTTTTATTTTTACTTCCTAGTTTATTAGGATTTTTAAAATCTAACTTATATTACCTTTAGTTTTATTAAATAGTTACGCTATAGTTCTTTTTAGGTCTTTATATTTTATAAAGAAAAGTTTTAATTATTTTACTTAATTAATAGAACTCTATATTACTAATTTAAGTAATAGTTTTAAATAAGCTTTTACTTACTATTTAAAAATTTTTTAAGCTTTTTATTTTAAGCCATTCTACTTTTTTTGCTAAAGTATATTTTATAAAAAATACTAAAGTAATTATCTTTTTTAGAGTATATATTTTTAAGTTTTTTAAACTCTAGAGTAGAGAAAAAAAATTAAACTAATATTTATATTATATAATATATATATTTATAGTTATTAGTTAACTATATTATTAACCTATATATACACTATTTATATAGAGCTTTATTTAACTAACTAGGTAAAAAAATAAAATAAAACTTATACTAAAATAGCTCTAAGTTATTACTTATATTATATAATATTTTTACTAATTTAGAGCCTACTAAAGTTATAGGCATATATATTAAAAATTTTATTAAACGCCTTATATATATCTATACTCTTAATAGTATATAAAATATTTTTAAACTATATAGTCTCCTTCTGTATAATAGGGTAATATTTAGTTATTTTAGAAAAGAAAGTTTTTTAAATATAATATTAGATATTATAATAATTTAATTAAGTAATACTATTTATACTTTGTAAATATTAAAAGCTACGTACCTACGTAAATAGTTAATATATATATATATAATAAAGGTATATATATACTCCTCCTTTTTTGAAACCCCTTTTAGTCGCCCCGAGCCACTGCAGCCACACTATTTGTTCGATTAGTACACAAATATATATATATATATATATATTTATTTTAAATTTATACCTATTGCATTCGGCTATATAATCTTTATTTAGTAAATATATACGATATTTATAGGTATATATATTACTTTAATTTAGGCGTAGATCTACTATTTAGTATTTTATAAACTTAAATTTATAAAAATAAAAATACCATCTAAACTGGCTATAATTTTTTTAAAAAAAAATTATATACTTTTAGGAGTTACAAAAATAATATTATAAAATACTATAGCTACTTATATAATTCTTAACTAAAGTTTATTTCGTAAGTTTATATTAAGTCTTATAATAATAATTTTTTTAATAATTTTTTAGCTAGCTTATTTAGTGCTGTTGTTTAGCTTATATATATAAAAAGATAGTATTTTAATACTTATACTAAGCTTATTTATTTATTTTTTAAAATATAATCTTCCGTACTATATTTTTGTAATAATATTATTATTTTAAAATATTTTTATAATTTAAAGTTTATATTAGATAGATACCTATATAGTAAAGCTTAAATATACTTTTATAAGCTCTAAAAATAATTTTACCTATAAATTTTATATATAAATCTTTCTACTATAATTATTTTTAATTAATAATATTTACTACTTACCGAGTCTTCTGTTAGGTATATTAAAGAGATTTTTTAAAATATACTAATATAGTTATAGTAACTTTTTTTTAGTTTTTAAAAAATTATTAGAGCCGTATATATAAGGTAGTATTACTTATAATATAGATTGTTAGTACCTAAAATATAAATATATTATACTTTAGAAACTAGAGTATATAAAACTATTTAATTTAAATATTTTACTGTTTAGTATTATCTATCTTAACTATTAATATATAAATATAATAATTATAAGTGGAGGTTTTAATATACTAATATTATACTAAAAATTAAACAATAGAGAGATAAAAGCTTATATATAATAAATATAAAATTATATTTATATAGAAGTTTTATAAATATAAAACTTTATTTTAAAAATTCTATATATAGTATATTATTTAAACTTAAGTACTAAAGTCTTATATTATATAGGTAAGTTTTAAATACTATATTTAGATTAAATTCTTTTATAATAGCTATATCTTTTATTATAAAATTTTTTATAGAATTTCTAATTAGGCTATTTAAAGTATTTTTAATTACTTAAGTTCCGGTACTAAAAATTAAAAAAGCTTATATTCTAGTTATAATAATATAAATACTATTATATTTTATAAAAAATTTTAAAATAAGTAGTATTTTATTATTTATTATATATAAAGCGCCAGTATTATTAAAAATAATACTTTTAAAAAGTATATAAGTATTATAATTTTATATAAAGTATTTACTATTACTTTTTTTTATTTACTATTTATAATAAGTAAAAAATTAATAACTATCTATACTATAAAGCTAAAGAATTTTAGTTTATTAAACATCTTACCCTATTAAATATTTTTTTAAGTTATTTTTTTTTATTTAAGTATATTGTAAAAAGCTATAAATTTATTAAATTTTAGGCGCTTAAGAAGCCTTTTATTATTCTTTTTAAAATACGGCGCAGTTTAACTAGTATAAATACTTATTTATATTAACTATAGGTAATAGTATTTATTAAGTTTTTAATAGTATAGTTTTAGTCTATAAAAGTACTAATATAATTTACTTTTACTCTTTAGCTGTAAAATATCGAATTATAGTAATAGGTTTTATTTATTAAATATTATAAAAATTTTAATACTGTTAAAGGTTATTTTAGTAGTTTTATTTTATAATAGTACTTAAAAGATTGTTTTTACTTTTATTAAAAACTACTCTTTACCTTTAAGTATTAATTTATATACGTAGGTTATATATATTTATTTTACTTAATTAGGTACTAATTTCTTACTAATAGTAGTAAATAAGTTAATAATAGTTAACCTATTTTAATTATTATTAAGTTTATATATTATTACCTTTATATAAATAGCTTTCTATTTATAATATTACAGTTTAAGAACTGTCTTTTTATATTATGTGAAGAGAGGTAATGTGTAGCGTCGAGACACTAGTCCAAAAAAGGTATAGGCTAAAAAAAGTTGTCTTTTTATATTTTACTTTTTTTTAATTAAGTATAATATTATTATTATATAATATTCTTAGCTACTATATTAGTAGATAAAAGCTCTTATTTAAAAAAATAAATAATTAAGTAAGTTAAAATATCGCTTTTAATAGGGTAGTATATATAAGTAGTACTTATAAGTTTTAGAAATACGATTATACTAATCTAATTTTAAATATTTATTACTTAATTTACTTTAGTAGTATAATTAGATAAGTAGGCTTGTATATATTAATTTTAGTAATATAGTTATTATAAATTTTTATAATTTTTACTTTAAACGCTTTTATGATATATAAAAACTCTAATATTAAAAAAAATTAATAAAATTATTAATACTTTTATAATTAAAATTAATAATATTCTAAATATAGTAAAGTATATACTATACTTTAAACTATATATACTAAGTTAGCTAGCTTACCCAATTAGTAAAATAAATATAATTATTTAAAAGAAATAAAGTATCTTTAATTATTATAATACTTAAAAAATTATTAGTTATAAAACTTACTAAGCGTTTAATAGTTAAAAATATAGATTATAATTAGTATATAACTAAAATAATACTTCCTCCGTCTATAAATCTAAAAATTTTAAAATAAAAGTTAAAAAATTAATTCGAGCTTTAGAAAATAAGCTTATTAATAGTTAAGTAGATAAAAAAAATCTTCTTTTATATCTAAAATATCGGGCTTATAACTATAGAGAAAAAATAAGCTACAAATTACTAGTTTTTAAAATTAAAAATTAGGTCTACTTTTAAAAGTAAGCGCTAATAAACTGTTTTATATATATAAAAGAGAAATAAATTCTCTGTTTTAAAGAGCTTTATAACTTAGTAATATAAACTCTAAAATATTTTTCTACCATAACTTCTTTATATGTTAATTAATTTAAGTAAAAAGTATTTTATTATAGTAAAACGTATAATTATATTTCTTTATAAATTTTCTTTTTAGATAATCTAGTACAGCGTATATAAAAGTTTAAAATTTATAATTTATTTAAATCCTTTATTTATAAATAATCTATAGCGGGTACTAAAAAAAAAGTAATAAAAAAAGATACTTTTTTAAATTAATATATCTTTTTAACTAGTAAGCCTAAAAATATAAAAAAAAAAATTTTAAGAATGAGACTAGCAGATTCTGTTTACTCTATTAGGGGCTCCTTAATAGATTAGAATAAAAATAATAGTAAATATAAATAATTTTTATAGCCCGACTTTAGACTTTTATAACTTTTTATTTTATACAGAAAATTAGTCTATCTTTATATATATAATAATAAGTAGTATAGTATATAAGTATTATAAATATTTTTATATACTTATATATTTATTATACAATTATTAATATAAGATAAATTTTTAATATTAAAATAATAAAGGAGTAAATAGTATATTACTAATAAAGGCATATATATACTCCTCTTTTTTTAAAACCCCTTTTAGTCGCCCCGAGCTACTACAGCTACACTATTTGTTCGATTAGTATACTAATATAATATAGTATATTACTAGTATATAGTATAGTATTTCTAAGATTCTTTTTATATTTTATAATAGCTAGATAGTTATAAAATATAATTATTAAGAACTTTTTATAGTTTTTTATTTTAGTATTTAAAAATAGTTTTTAATTGTTTCTATATTTTATAAATATAATTCTATACCTAAATTAGCCGTTCTATTTTTATTTAGTCTATATTTTATATAATTGTATCTATTTTTATATAGGCTAAATTAGTGTTATAGGCTAGGTAAAATAATTTTTTTAATTTTTCTTAAACTAGTTTAAAATATTTATTATTTTACTAATAAAGGTATAAATATACTTTTTTTTTAAAAAATCTTGTTGAATCGCGTATACAGCTACTATAGCTATACCCTTATATTTAATTAGTATATAAATATAGAAATACTTATATCATTTTATAAATTATTTCTAAGTATAAATATAAAAGACTTTATAGTTTTTTTATATTTTATTTTTATTATATTTTACTCTATCTACTAATATTATTTACTAATAACGTTATTATACAGTTATTATATAATTTAAACTAATATTTTTTTATTTAATTCTACGTTAAGCCCTTAGAGTGTATATTAAATATTTTACTAAAATAATAATATTATAAAGGTTTATTAAAATAAGTTATATATATACTCGGCTTACTAAGTAGTTTTATAAAATAAAAGAAACTATACCTACTATTATTAGTACCTACGTAACTTATATTACTTATTATTTAGTTAATAATATTTACTAAATAAAAATAAAAGTATATATTTACCTAACACTATATATACTAGTAGACTTTAAAATATATATTTAGTTTTTTTTTATATTTAATGTTATTAGCGTACTAATAAATTTATTTTATTTTATTAGTCTATTTATTACATTACTTTATTATCTTTAGCTTTATTAATAATATTAAATCTCTTAGTCCATCTCTGTTAATTACCTACTTATATAAAATCTTCTTTTTATTAGTCTAAAATCTATATATATAGGATAACGTACTAAAAACAGCTTTAATATAGCTAAGAATATTATAGTTAAAAAGGCTATTCTTTACTAAAAGTTTACGTACGTATATATTAGTATAATACTTATTAATAAATTATATATTAATAAAAAAATTACGTTTTAGATAACTGTAGATTTTATTTAAACTTAAAGTATTACTACTATTAACAGTAGTTAATATAATAAATAGTAATTTAGCTAAAATTAATATAATAATAAAATAATATAAATATAAAAAAGATCTATAACAATATAGTATAATATAATACTTTTAAGTAAAAATTAATAATATAATATAGAGTATAGGACAGATAGCTAAACTTATTAATTTAAAAACTAGATTTTTAGTCGTATTGGCTCTAAATAATAGTCTAATAATTTTTTTTATTATAAAGTTTACACGTCTAGTAATCCCTTAAACTAATTATATTATATATAATTATAAATAGTAACCCCTTTTAGTCGCCCCGAGCCACTACTACTACACTATTTATTCGATTAATATATAAATATATAAATATATAAATAGTATTTACTAATAACCGTAAAAATAATTATAAGTAGTGACTAATTTAAAAATATTTAATTAAAATATAAGCGGAGCGTTACTATATTTAGTAAAATATTTTATTTTTACTAAAAAAAAGAGAATAATTTTTAATAGTTTAAAATTTATACTACTCGTATATAGTCTTATTATATATAAGCTATTTAGTATTTATTAAATTCTTATTATTATATTATATTATAATTTTATAAAACTTACAAACTGCGTTAATTAAATATTTTATAAATAATAATATTATATTATTAATATTACTAATATAAATTAAAATTTATTTAAGGTTTATAATTATAATATTATATCATAATATAATAATATATATATACTATTATATTAAAAATAGAATAAAAAGATTTATTAAACTTTTTACTACTATTTATTTTTAATTTAACTTTAGATAAAAAAAGTTAATTAAGATAATATTTCCTAGTAAAGGAAATAAATTAATTAAATATTATAGTAAATACTAAATTACTTTTATTTATTAACATAAGAGTATTTTAAACTTAGAATATTATATTATAATTAATAAAATAATTAATATAATTAATATTAAGAAAACTAAACTATACTATAAAAATATATAAAATGTAATATATTAAAATATATTAAAATATTAAAATAACCTACTTATATAAGTAACTAATAACTAGTTTATTTTTAATACTATTATTATCCCTATTTTTATAATAGTAGTTTTTAATTTCTTTTATTTCTATTACTAACTTTTTAAAAAATATTTTTTTTTTATAATTTCTATTTTTAGTCTATTTTAGTCTTTATTTAGCCTTTTCTATACTAATTATAAGTGTTTTTTTTACTTATATTTATACTATAACTTTCTTTATATATACCACTTTATATATCTTTTTATAAAATATTTACACTATTTTATAATAATATTCTTTTATTTTTATAAGAGTTTTAATTAAGGTCTTATTAATAACTGTTTTTAATTTTTATATTATCTTAGGCACGCTACCTATTTTATTTTTATTTATATTATTATTATTATTTTATTATATTTAATATATTATTTAGTATTATAAATACTATTAGTAGTTTATTTAGAGTAATAATAATTATTAAAATAAAAGTATAAATTTTTAAAAAATATTAACTTTAAACTTTATATTTATTAAATATTATACTCTATTAAAGAAATAGAAGTCTAGGTTTATAGAATTAAAAAGATATTATAGTATACTATAATATTAGTAATATGTTACTTAATTTATATTTATATAACTATAGGCTAAATTTTTATTAGTAATATAATTCTATTATTATATTATTAATATACTTTAAATAACTAGTTACGTAACTTAGCCATAGCCTTAAAGAGTATTATAAAAGTTTTAGTTATATGTATTTACTAACTATAAAGTTATAGGAACTTAAAAAAGGAGTTTAATAAATTATTATGCTTAGATAATTTGAATTAATTATATATAATAAATAATTAGTATAAAAAATTCTTATAACATTCTTTATAATTGTCCCTTTATAATAATGTTATTTACGTATTAATAGGCTTATTAATTAATTTTAAATAAATTTTTACAATAGGTATTTTTTTAAATTACTACTTTCTAAGTTTACTACTCTATAATTACTCTTTTAAAGGCCTCTATACTATTTAAACTTAATTCTATACCCAAATTACTTTTATAACTTTTATTTAGGCTAAATTTTAATAAATTCTATATATTTTAATAGAATTTAAATCTAGACTATAGGCTAGGTAAACAAAAAGTATAATTTTATTATTTTTAAATAAGTTAAAAATATTTATTGTTTTATAAATAGTAGTATTATATTATTAGTATTATTAAGATAAAGTAATATTAATATTAAGTTTATAATTATAATATAATATATATATATTATTATATAAAAAAAGAATAAAAAATTTATTAAGTTACTTACTACTTTATATCTTTTATTTACGTTTAGGTATTAAAACTATTTATAAAATTTTTACTAGTAAATAAAATAAGAAAAATTAAGTATTTTAGTATATAGTAAATCATTTCTATCTTTTATATAAATTATATACTAAATTTATAAAGTAATGTCCTGGCCTATAAAATTATTAATATTACTAATATTAAAAATCTAAAACTAAAGTATTAAAATATATAAATAGTTATATATATTATATTATAAAAAGTATAAAGAACTTATTTTATAATTAAATAATAGCTAGTTATTTTTAATTTTATTATTATCACTTTATTTATATTATTATTTATTTATTTTATCCCTTTTATATTGCTTACTTATGAAAAATATATTTTTTTAATTTATATATTTAATATTTTTTATATATTTTATATTTTCTTTAGTATATATAAGTTTTTTTTACCGTGTTCTATATTATTTATATATATATTTTTACGTATATTAATATTATAGTCCTCTTAGTTTAAAATCGTTTATAATAATTTTTAAAAATATTTAAACTCTTTTCTAATAATAGACTTTTATTTTTTTAAAGTATTTAGTTAAGTCCCTATTAATAACTCTTTTATTTCTTTTAGTTACTTTAGCACCTCTACCCCTATTAATCTTTTTTATATTATAATTATTATTCTTCTTGTTTTTAAATCTTTTAATAGCGTTATAAATACTTTAGTTTTTTTTTTTTTTTAAAAAATATGCCTTTAATTAAGGCTACCTAACTATTTAAGGAAAGTGTTTTATCTTCTAAGTAAACTAATAACCGGCTCTTTAATTCCTAAACTAATATATAGGTTAATTACTAAATATAGTTGTATTAAACTACTAATCTATTACCTAATTAGGCCTAGTTCGCTACGCTAAGCCTATTTAAAAATAGATTTTTATTTTGTCTAACTTTAGATAGTAATTTAGCCTAAAATACTTTTAAATATAACGTGTTCCGTACTAGGGATTTCGGCTTTCTATAGTCTTATATTAATTCCTTAGTAGTATCCTGCACTTCTAAAAACTTTGCTTTTTACTAGTAAAGTAGGTGTATTTAAAGAATACTTACGATAAGGAGAGGAATCAAACCTCTAATATATAAATAATAACGAAAATTTAAAGAATTTCGCAAAGCTAATATATTTCTAGGTATTTACCCACTATACTACCCCACTAAATGCTTTAGTTAAACTTTTTTAAAGTAGTAGTAATTAAAAAAAATTATTTACTTTTAAAAGAAGTTTAACTTTATATTTAATATTAAAAAATTTAGTACTATTTTAAGGAAATAGGAGTTTAGGTTTATAAAAGTAAAAATATTTTTTAATATACTATAATATTAATATAATAATATATAATTTATAATTATATTAATATTAACTAAACTTTTATTATTAATATAATTTTATAATTAGATTACTAATATACTGTAAAAACTAGTTATTAAACCTATATTACGCCTAAAGAGGTATAGTTAAAATTTTAGTTTAATATATTTTTTAATTAAAAAGTTATAGTAATTTAAAACAGGGGTTTAATATATTATTATATTTAAATAATTTTAATTTATGATATATAATTAATAAGTAGTAAGTAAAATTATTCTATAATTTTCTATAATTTTTTTACTAGTATTATTTGCGTATTTTTAAACTTTATAATTAATTTAATATAATATTTTAAAAAAAAATATTTTATTTAATTAGTCTATTATTTTGTTACCACGCTATAAACAGTAAATAATTTTTATATAACTATATTATTATATTATTTAATTAAGTAATTAAGTAATTATTTAGAAAACTATTAAATAGACTACTAATATAATATTAACTACTAAAGTAAAAGTATTTTACTCTTTAATATATAAAAAAAAAACTATAACTTTAAAACTCTTTTTAAAAAATTTATTTTAAATTTTAGAATTAGTTACCGTATATTTTTATAATAATTAATAAATTATATTTATATATTAATCGAATAAATAGTGTAGCTGTAGTGGCGCAGGGCGACTAAAAGAGATTTTAAAAAAGGAGGAGTATATATATACCTTTATACTTAATATATCGAAAAATAATAATAATTAATAAATAATTAAGCTAATAATAGGTAAATATAAGAATATACCTATTTATTTACGCTATATAGATATAGAGAATATATAATTATAGTAAAAGAATGTAAAAAAAGTTTTAATATTAAATACTAATAAATAAGTAATATACTAGCTAATAAATTAATAAAAACTATTTAAACTTCGTAATTATAAATAATTAAATAGTAATTATATTTAAAGTATATAATAATAAATTACTAAGCTAAAATCTTAAAAAGTTATATAATAATAGTATATAAAGTAAATTAAATTAAATATTAAATACGTTTTGAATAATTATATATAAAAATAATTTTATTCCGTAATACTTAGTAGAATTTTATAATATAAGTATAAAAACAATAATAATATAATAATAATAATATAATAAACCTAATAAAAAAGCTTAGTAAATTAGTAACTTAACTAGCTTATTAAACTTTTTAATAGATTAAGTGCAGCGTAAAGTAATTTTATTAAAAATATTATTTATAATATTACTATCTATATACTAATTTATCTTAATTATCTATGTTATAGTAGTATATAATTTATTAAGTTTTATATTTTATAAGGTCTATATTAGTAAAGATTAAAAGAAGTAAATTAAAAACTATTACTTTTTTATAAATAAACTTCTTCTACTTTTTATACTAGAGGGGCTGATAAAAAAATAAAAAGTATTTAATAGTTTCTTAAATATAAATAGGATAATGATAAAAATATATAATATTTTAAATTATAAAATTTAATTAGACTTAGCGTAGTATCTTTAAAAGCTAATTATTAGGTTATATAGTATATCTAGTATTTTTTTTTCTAATTAAGTAGTTACTAATAGTAACTTTATTATAAAAAAAAAAGATTAAAGTATTAGTATATATATTAGTTTCTAAATATATTTATTCTTATAAATCTAGTAATAAAAGTTTTACTTTTTAATATTATAATACTTTTTATTACTTCTACTAAATAAAATACTAAATATATTAAACTTATAATCTATTAGTAATATTAAGCTATATAAATACTATCTAATAATTTATAAACTTTTTTTAATATTAGTATAAAACTATAATTAAAGTTTTAAAAAAAACTATAAATTATAAAACTTAAAAGTCTCTTATTTATATTATTTTTTCTTTACAGTGTAATAAAGTTAAAAAAGATTACTATTATATTTTTTTTTATTTTTCGACACATTAAGTATAAAGACATATATATACTCCTCCTTTTTTAAAATTCCTTTTAGTTACCCTAAGCTATTACAGCTACAATATTTGTTTAATTAATATATAAATATATATATTTATTTTTTTATTTTCTCTATCTTTTGTAATTAGTGTTTAGTTATTTAGGAGTATAGTTTATTTCGTAAACTTAACCTACTAAAACGTATAAGTATATAATTAAAAACGGTTTTAATAGCACCTTATACATAATAAAATTATATAGTAAAATAAACTAAATATAATTAATAGTTTTAAAAAGCTACTTAATTTTTTAAAGTATTAAGCTTTCTATATAGCTATTAAGTATTTAAAAACTAACTATTATATAGCTATTATAGAGCGTAATATATATATTAAATTAATTAGTTTATTAAAATTTTTAGCTTACTGTAGATAAATAAATATTATTTTAAACTTAAAAAAACTACAAATCTTCTTAAAGTAAATAAAAAATATATTAATATAAAAATATAAATAATATATTTTATATTTATACTAGAAGCGTATTTTTTTAAAAAAAAAAATAGTAAATCTTTTAAATACTACAATAAAAAATTTTTTATTAAAGCTTAATAAAGCTATTATTTTTATAAAAAACTTATTATTTATATTCTTAATAATAGTATTAATTTTTTTATTTACTTACATTTTACAAATCGTAATTACGGATTTAAAAATAAAGTAAAATAATAAATTAAAAGCTAAAAAACTAGACTTTATTAGCTTCTTAATAAATATAGTAATTTTAAAATATTTTAAATACTATTTATACTTAGTTTTATTTAGATAGTTAAAAATTATAAAATAATAAAAATATAAAACTATCTCTTTATAATATAAAATAAAAATTAGTAAGGTTTTTAAAAAAAATTAAATATTAAAAATATATAAAAATTTTAAAAAATAAAAATTACTAAAGGCGTTATAACCTACTATAATAATAATAGTAATAATATAAATAATTAACTTAAACTATATATAATAATAAACGAGCTTAAAAAGTTTTTTAGGAAATAAAGATTTAAAAAAAAACTATAAAATAATAAAGACGATATAAGAAAATATAAAAGTAATAATAAAAAGTAAAAAAAATAAAATTATTTTTAAAGAGTTAATAAAAAAATAATATAAATATTATTTATAATACTAAACGCTAATATAGTTATTATAATTTATCTTTTATATTAAAACTTTATTACCTAGTAATACTGCTAGGAAAAAAAATTATATAAAAGAGTCTTTTTTAAAATTAATTCTATAGCTACTATAAGCTTAAAAAAACTAATTTTAAACTATTTAAATGGTTAAGCTATTTCTATTAGTATAACTAGGGGATATATTATAAAAAAATACTTTAAAATCTCTATTATTAGCTTATAAAGCTTTTTCTAACAGAGGATTTCTTTTATTTTTTTTATATATAGACTACTACTCTTTAGTGCTTTCTTTTATAAAGTAGTCCAAATTCTTTAAATTTTAAAAACTAGTAATTTCTAGCCTATTTATCCTCTATACGTATTACTAAAAAAATATAAAAGTAAACTATAAGAGGTATATATAAAACTATATACTCTATTAGTATATTTATTTTAAATAGACTTAATCTATTAGGATAGTCTATTTACTATTAATTCTAGTTTAATTAATATAATATTTTTATATTAACTTTAAGGAATTATTAAAAATCGCGACTAGATATAATTAAATTATAATTATAATTAATTATTATAAAAATATACTATATATATTTCTTACTATAAGAGTATTAACGTCTAGAAAATAGTTAACTTATTTATATAATAGGTATACCGTTTTTAATATACTTTAAAAACTATTATTATAACCTATAAATTATACTATAAAACTATCTTTTAGTCTAAATTTTATTATATACTTAAGAGTTAATAGTAAACTATCTACAGTATACTATAGGAAAATTAATAATTAAAATAAAATTATAAATAAATATATTAACTAAAAATAATATTTTTATATTAATCTATAGGAGTCCTATTAACTTAGTATACACTACGTTCTTACTTAATATAAAAATAAATAAAATTTATATACTATAATTTAAGTATTATTAAATATAAATTTTTTTCCGTTCTATAGCTCGGAAAGTAATAATTTAACTTATAACTTATTTATTTATAGTAGTAATAATCGAGGAATAATAATTATTAAATAAAAATTTAATTCTTATAAGTAAATCTATAAGTTATATACTAAAAGTTAAGTGTAGAATTTTTCTCTTCCTTCTTACTATACCTTTTAAAAAATTGTCTTTTTTAGATTATTATAGCTAAGAGAATTTTACAGTCTACTTATAGGTATTTAATAATTATATTTACAAACTCTAGCTAAAAAGTAATAATAATTTTAACCTTTACTAAAAATTTAAATAATTAGTAAATCTATATTAAGAACTACGTAAAATATTATTATAAGTTTATAAAAGATGCTAATATAAAACTATTATTTATTACTATTTTTAATTTTAGATTAATTATATTATAAATACTTATTCTTAAATAGAGAGTAATTTTTAATTTTAATATTTACGACTTATTATATAGTAATATAATAGAGCTACTAAAATAGTAGCTTAATAATACTAAAACCTTACTAAGTAAAATAATTAATATAATAGAGAATAATATATACTTAAAAAAAAGTAAAAAGAAGTTCTTTAAAATAGTATAAAAAAAGTAGATACTGTTTTAAAAGATAAAACTTTTAAAACTAGTTAAAAATATTTATACGTATATATAGAAGTAGAATAGATAGTAAATCGTAAAAAAAGAGTATACTATATATATATATATTTATATACTAATCGAATAAATAGTATAGCTATAGTAGCTTAGGGCAACGAAAAGGAATTTTAAAAAAGGAGTAGTATATATATACCTTTATACTTAATATATAAAGAGTATACTATAGTACTATAAAATAGTTATAAGAGCTTACTATTAGAAAATTAATAGTTATTTTAAATACACTAAAAACCCTTAAAAGAAAAATATTATTTTAATATTTTAATTACTATTAAAAAGGTTATAGATTAGTAGTAATAATAAAATATTATTATAGTTACTATATAAGAAGTGTATAAAAATAAGTTAGTGTTTAATATTTATAATATAGTAGAAATTTAAATAGCTACTTTAAAGTATTCTTTTTTTAAAAAAAAAATCTACGCTTTTAGCGTAGTACTTATATTTTTAAAAGAAATAACTACTAACTACTATAGAGGTTCTTATATAATAGTTTTATAATATTTTGAATATAATTATAGAAAACGTAGCGTGCGATTATCTATTAATATATATACTAAAAATATATTTACTGGTTATATATTTATATATTTATATATTAATTAAATAAAAGAGTGTGGCTATAGTAGCTGTGTAGGCGACTAGAAGGGGTTTTAAAAAAGGAAGAGTATATACATGCCTTTATTATACCGGTTATAATAAATTAAAATAATATTAACCTCTTCTAATCTAGTACTAAACGTATATTTATAAAAAAAATATATATAATAGTAATAAACTATTTACTATTACTAGTATACTATAAAATATTAATATATACTAGCGTCCCCGATACTTTATACGTATATATATAAATTAATAACAAAAGTAAAACTAGTAGTCTACTATACTAGATAGCTACTTATACCTTTTTTTGTAAATATTACTATATATACTATATTATATTACAGGGGGGTGACATTTAAAAAAGAGTACTCTAAGAAGTTACTATTTTTAATAATTAATATAAAATTAATTACTAAGCCTAAAAATACGTGAATTATAGCGTTTTAAAGAAAAAGTTATAGGGATTTTTATAAGGGTTTTAAATACTGCTTAGTTAATATACGTAATAAATAAAAATTACCTAAATATAAAAGATTTTTTAGCCACTGTTTTAGGTCCCTCTAACTTTTTAGTTAGTAAATATATTTAACTAAAATTTTAACTATACTGTTTTAGGACTAGCCTAGGTCACGTAATCTAATTTTTAATAATAATTTATTATATAATAATAAATTTATATAATTAGTAAAAATGTAGCTCTAGCTTATATAATTAGTAATTACGTAATATATTATTAATATTATAGTATATTATAATATCTTTTAACTTTTATAAACTTAAACTCCTTTTCTCTTAAAATAGTACTAAATCTTTAAAAACTTAAATATAAAATTAATTTACTTTTAAGAGTAAATACTTCTATTTTTATAATTATTTCTACTTTAAAAAAGCCTAAAAAGACTACTTATAATACTATGTAACGTATTAAAAATAAAGAAAAAAATAAAAAAAAGAATGATAATATAAAAAAAGTGTATAGAGGGGGGATAAAAAAGTTAACTAAAAGAAATAAAAAAGTTATTAATAGAGACTTAACTAGAAGTCCGAAAAAGGAATATAAAAGAATACTATTAGAAAATAATCTAGAGCTTATAACTAGATAATTATAAAAAGTTTTAAAAAAGGAGGGTTATATAATTAATATAAGTAAAAAAAAACTAATAATAAATAAATAAAACACTTAAAAAAGATTAAAATACGCTAAAAAAAATATTAAAAATATTAAAAATATATATTTAAATAAAATAAGGGTGTCTAATAAGTCAGTCATATAAAGGGGATAAGAGAATAGATAATATTATAGAAAAAAGGGTAATAATAAAATTAGATAAAAAATAGCTATTAGTTAATTATAAAATAAGTTATTTTAACTTTTTAATATATTAAAATATATAACTTTTTCTATATTTTTAAGTTATAGTTTTAGTTTTTTAATATTAATTATATTAATTATGTTGTAGGCCGAGACTTTACCCGATAAGTTTAGGAGGCAATTTAGATAGATAGAAAAAGTAATTTAGTATTTATTAAAATACCTAATAATAATACTTCTTTTACTAGTAAGGACTATATAAATAAAGTTCTTAATTCTATAGTTAAACCAAATATAAAAAGGGGTAAGTTATATAATATTTTTTTCGCTTTTTTTATTAATATAATAATATATATATATATATATATATATTATTATATTATATTATAATTATAATCTTTACATTAATATTAATTTAGGTTAGTAATTTAAATAAGATAACGCCTATATTTATAAAACAACCAACGTTTTAAACTAGTTTAAAAATAATAAAATTATACTTTTTCCTTACCCAACCTATAGTCTAGATTTAAATCCGATTAAATATATATAGGGTTTATTAAAATCTAGACTAAATAAAAGATATAAAGGTAATTTAGACGTAGGATTAAGTTTAGATAGTATAGAGACCTTTAAATAAGCTATTATTAAGAAGTAAAATAATATACTACAAGAAGTTATTAATAACTATATTTTATCCCTCCCTAACTATTATAAGGTAGTTATAGACACTAAAGGCTACTATACTAAATACTAGTAATTTATTATTACTAGTTTATTATTAAAAATCTAAAAAAGTCACTTTTCTAAATAATTATATAAATAATATATAAATATATAAAAATATTGTATATACTTATATATTATACATACTATTATAATATATATAAAAATAACTAAATTTTATATCTTAAATAAAAAGTTATTATAGCCTAAAGTAGGGTCCTAAAAATTATCTATATTTACTAATTTTTTGTTACCCCTAAACTGCTTCGTAAGTAGCCCCTAACAGTGTAAATAGAATCTACTAGTCTTCTTCTTTAAAATAGTATTATTTTTATATTTTTAGGCCTTATAACTAAAAAGTTATATTATTTTAAAAAAGGTAATTTTTAGAGTACTCTTTTTTAAATGTCACCCCCCTGTATAATAGCTAAATATTTTTATAAAAGTAATATATATTCTATCTTTAATATAACTAAATTTATTTATATACTATTAATAGTATTATATTTACTAAATATTTTTAAAATACTCTAAAATACTATAGTAAGTCTTAATCTAAATAAGTAATTAAGTAGTATAGAATAAACAATAAAAGTAATTATATTAAACTATACCCTTCTAAAAGGAATAGCCTTTATAAAAATAAGAAAGTGTACGCTATACCTATATAGCTATAGCTATAACTATAGCTATAGTAATAATTATTATTATTAAACTATATAGTAGACTATATTACTAATAGTAACTAAAACTATATCTAAAAGTAAAAGTAATTGTTTTTAATTATACTAAATAATTAAAATAGCTCTAACTATATACCGTTAAAAAATAAAAGATTATAATATATAACTATAAATTTTATAATAAAATAACTATAAAATACAAAAAATTAACTAGCGAAGGTATTCGTAATAATAATTTATAAACCACTTTTAAGAATAGGTAAAAAAAGAGCTATATATAAGATAGTAAATATAATAAGTAGATATAATAAGTAAATATAATACGTTAATATAATAAGTAAATATAATAAGTTAATATAATAAGTTAATCTAATAAGTAAATATAATAAGTAAATATAATACGTATATATAAAAATAAATATAATAATTTTATATACTATAAAGCTAAAAAATTTTAGATTATTAGATTTTTTTACTCTATAGGGTATATCTTTTAAACTATTTTTTTCACTTAAGAGTATTTTAAAAAAGTATAAATTTATTAAATTTAAAGTACTTAAAAAGTTTTTTTTTATTTTTTTTTAAAGAGTAGCATAGTATAACTAATATAAATATTTATTAATACTAACTATAGACGGTAGTACTTAATACGTTTATAATAATATACTTTAGATTTATAAAACTACTAGTATAGCTTACTTTTACTTTCTAGCTATAAGCTATTTAATTAGAGGGATAAGTTTTATTTATTAAGTATTATAAAGATCCCGAAAGTTTTAAAAGTAAACTTAATAACTCTATTTTATAATACTATTAAAAAAGGTTTTTTAACTTTTATTAAAGAAAGCTTTTTATTTTTAAATATTAATTTCTAAACGTAGGTTATATATATTTACTTTACTTAATTAGGTACTAATTTTTTACTAATAGTAGTAATAAAGTTAGTAATAATTAGTTTATTTTAAATATTATTAAATTTATACACCTCTGCTTTTATATAAAGAGTTTTTTATTTATAATATTATAACTTAAAAGTTATATTTTTATGTTCTACTTTTTTTAAATAAATATAGTATTATTATTATATAGTATTTTTAGCTACTACGTTTATAGTAAAAAGCTTTTATTTAAAAAAATAAATAATTAAATAACTTAAGGTATTATTTTAACAGTGTAGTATATTTAAATAGTACTTATAAGTTTTAAAACTACTATGATACTAATCTAGTTTTAAATATTTATTATTTGGTTTACTTTAGTAGTATAATCTATTAAATAAATTTAGTATATATTAATTGTAATAGTATACTTATACTAAATTTTTATAATATTTATTTTAAATATTTTTATTAAAAAGTAAAAGTACGCCTAGACCTCGATTCAGGAGTAGAAACGCAGTAAGGAATTTTATTATTAAATATTTTTATAATACGTAAAAGCACTAGTATTAAAAATAAATTTTAAAAATATTAATATTTTTAAAGTTAAAATTAATAAAATTTAAAACGCTATAAAGTATATAATATATTTTAAGTTACGTATACTAATATAACTAGTTTATAAAATTAGTAAAATAGATATTATTAATTAAAAAAAAATAAAATAACTTTAGTTATTATAATACTAAAAGACTTATTAGTAGTAAGACTTACTAAGTATTTAATAGCTAAAGGTATAAGTTATTATTAGTGTAGAAATAAAATAATAGTTACTATATTTATAAAACTAAAAGCTTTAAAAATTTAAAATTAAAAAATTAATTAAAGTTTTAAAAATAAAATTTTTAATAATTAGATATATATAAAGAATATTTTTTTATTTTTAAAATATTAGACTTATAACTATAGAGAAAAAATAAGTTAGAAATTACTAGTTTTTAACATTAAAAAATTAAAACTATTATTATAAAAAAAAGTTACTAAAGAGCCGTATTATATATACGTAAAAAAGAAATAAACTTTTAATTTTAAAAAGCTTTATAAGCTAAAAATATAAACTCTAAGATATTTTTTTATAATAAAAGATATCTTTTATTTTTTATATACATTCTAGTGAAAGAGTAGACTAAATATATATATAAAAATTACTTTTTATATTACTAGTTTTCTTAGAAACTTATTACAGTATATATAAGTTTTATTTTAAAATATTATATTTTTACGGCCTTATTCTATATAGTAGCTTATACTATTATATTAATAATTATAAACTCTCTATACTTTTTTTTATATATCATTTATACTTAAAATAAATATATTTATAAAATTATACTAAAGAGAGCTCTTTATACTATTAAGTAAAATACTTATAAATTTTATATTATATAAAAGCTTACTGTCTAAATTAGAATATAATAGTATATAAATACTAAATGGATTTTTATTTTTATTACCTAGTTTATTAAAATTGTTAGGATTTAATCTGTATTAGTTTTAGGGTTATTAAATAGCTATATTATAATCTTTTATAAATTTCTATATTTTATAAATAGAAATACTAATGATTTTACTTAAAAAAAATTTTTATATTACTAATTAAGTAATAGTATTAAATATAGGGTTACTTACTATTTATAATTTTTTTAATTTTTTACTCTAAACTATATTACTTCTTTACTAAAATATACTTTACAAAAAATACTAAAGTATTTATTTATTTTAAAAAATATACTTTTAAGTTTTTTAAGTTCTAAAGTAGTTTAAAAAAATTAAACTAATATCTATATTATATAATATATAAATTTGCTAGTATTAGTTAATTATATTAATAGCCTACGTATATACTACTTATATAAAGCTTTACTTACTTAACTAAAAAATTAAATAAGATTTATACTAAAGTACCCCTAAACTACTATTTAAATTACGTAATATTTTTACTAATTTTTAGTTTATTAGTATTATAGATTTATATATAAAAAATTTTATTAAACGCTTTACCTATATCTATAATTTTAATAATATATGAAATATTTATAAACTTTATAGTCACTTTTTATAAAATATACTAATTTTTATTTCTTTATAAAAAAAAGTTATATTAAATATAATATTATATATTATAATTATCTAGTTAAATAATAATAGTTATATTTTATAAATATTAATATCTACGTAACTAATAAAATATTTAATATAAACTTATTAATTTATTTTATATTTTTATTTATTACGTCTAGCTATATAATTTTTATTTAGTAAATATATAACATAACTATAACTATATATATTATTTTAATCTAAGTATAAATCTGCTATTTAGTATTATATAAACTTAGATTTATAGTAATAAAAATATTATTTAAACTAGCTATAATAAATCTTATTTAAATATTATATACTCTTAAAAATTATTATACTAATATTATAAAATACTATAATTACTTTTATAATTTTTAGGTAAACATTTCTTAGTAAATTTATACTCAGTTTTATAATAATAGCCTTATTAATAATTTTTTAACTAATATATATAGCGCCGCCGTTTAGCTTATATATATAAAAAATAGTACTTTAATATTAATATTAAAGTTTTTTATTTATTTTTTAAAGTCTAATTTTCTATACTATAGTTAAGTCGTAATATTATTATTTTAAAAAAACTTTATAATTTTAAGTCTATACTAGATATATACCTATATAGTAAAATTAAAAAATAATTTTATTTATAAGCTCTATATATAAACCTTTCTACTATAATTATTTTTAATTAATAATATCTACTACTTTCTAAGTCTTCTTTTAGATATATTAAAACAATTTTATAAAATACGCTAGTATAATTATAGTAATATTTTTTTTTAGATAATTACCTAAGCCGTATATATAAGAGAATATTACTTATACTCTATTTACTTAGTATTTAAAATATAAATATGCTATATACTATAGACTAAGTAATATAAAATTTTTTAATTTAAATATTATACTCTTTAGTACTATATATCCTTAGTATTAATATATAAATATATTAAATATAAATAGAGCTTTTAATCGAATAGTAAAAGTACGTCTAGACTTTACTCTAGGGGTATAAACGTAATAAAAGAACTCTATATAAAGTTTTTAATATTCTAGTATTATATTTTAAACTAAAAAGTAGAAAAATAAAGACTTATATTTAATTAATATAAAATTATACTTATATATAAGTATTATAAATATAAGACTCTATTTTAAAAATCTTATATATAATATATTATCTAAGTCTAAGTACTAAAGTCTTTTATAATATAAATAAGCTTTAAATACTATATTTATATAAAAATTCTTTATAATAGTTATATTCTTTAGTATAAAATCTTATATAGAATTTTTATATAGTCTATTTAAAATAAAGGCATGCACGTACTCCTCCTTTTTTAAAATTTCTTTTAGTCGCCTACACAGCCACTATAGCCACATTCTTTTATTTAATTAACATATAAATATAGTCTATTTACAGTATTTTTAATTACTTAGGTTTTTATAGTAAAGATTAGAAAGGTTTATATTTTAGTGTTAATAGTATAAATACTATTAGCTTTTTTAAAAATTTTAAAATAAATAATAATCTATTATTTATAAAATATAAAGTAGTACTATTATTAAAAATAATATTTTTTAAGAAGCGTGTAAGTATTATAATTTTATATAAAATATATAGTATTATTTTTTTTTCATTTACTACCTATAATAAATAAATAATTAATAACTATAAATATTATACAGTTAAGAAATTTTAGTTTATTATATTCTTTACTTTATAAAATATTCTCCTTAAGTAATTCTTTTAATTTAAATATATTATAAAGAGCTATAAATTTGTTAAATTTAAAATACTTATAAAGCTTTTTTTTTTAAAAAAAAAAAAAGTAGCGTAGTATAACTAGTATAAATATCTATTAATACTAACTATAAATAGTAATACTTAGTAGATTTTTAATAATATTTTTTTAGGTCTATAAAAGTATTAATATAATTTATACTTTTTGTATTAGTTATAACCTATTTAATTAGAGAAATAAGCTTTATTTACTAAATATTATTAAAACTTTAAAATTTTTAAAAATTATTTTAATAACTCTATTTTATAATACTACTTATAAGATTTTTTATAACTTCTATAAAAAAAGACTATTTTTTTAACTATTAATTTCTAGGTCTAGGTTATATATATTTACTTTATTTAATTAGATACTAATTTTTTATTAATAGTAGTAAAATAGGTAGTAATAACTAGCTTACTTTAAATATTACTAAACTTATATATTTTTATTTTTATATAAAGAGCTTTTTATTTACTATACTATAGCTTAAAAGCTATTTTTTATACTTTACTTTTTTAAATAAATATACTATTAGTTATATATAGTATTTTTAGCTAGTAGATTATTTATTAAAAGCTTTTATTTAAAAAAAAAATAATTAGATAACTTAAAATATCTCTCTTAATAACATAATATATTTATATAGTATTTATAATCTTTAAAGCTACTATTATATTAATTTAGTTATAAATATTTATTATTTAGTTTACTTTAGTATTATAGTCCGTTAAGTAAATTTAGTATATATTAATTTTAGTAGTATAGTTATAGTAAATTTTTATAATCTTTATCTTAAATATTTTTATAATATATAAAAGCTTTCATATTAAAAATAAATTATTAAGATTATTAATACTTTTAAAATTAAAATTAATACGATTCTAAATACTATAAAGTATATACTATATATTAAACTATATATACTAAATTAGCTAGCTCGCGGAATTAGTAAAATAAATATTATTAATTAAAAAAAATAAAATAGCTTTAGTTATTATAATACTTAAAAAATTATTAGTAGTAAAACTTACTAAGTATTTAATAGCTAAAGATATAAATTATTATTTATATATATAAATAAAATAATATTTACTAAGTTAATAACACTAAAAGCTTTAAAATTAAAAATTATAAAATTAATTAAAATTTTAAAAATAGAATTTCTAATAATCGGATATATAAAAAAAAAATTTTTTTTCTTAAAATACTAGACTTAAAACTATAAAAGATAAATAAGTTAAAAATTAGGCCGGTACTTATTTATTTAGTTATTATTATTCTTTTTATTAAACTATCCCTTTATTATTATTATTAGTAAGTTAGTTATATAACTATTAAAAATTTAGCTTCGGCAGCTATTTAATAGTTACTTTTAAAATTATAAAAATATAACTAACTACGCTGTTTACTAGTTAACTTGTAATACTCTAAGCGCTACTTACTTATTACTTATTACTCCCTATTTTTTATAAGCTTCTATAACTCTAAATATACTAACCCTATATAATCGCCTATAGTTTTAATTACTTTTTATTTTTTATTTTTTGCCCTTTGCGCTCCGCGCTTAGCGCTTAAAATAAGAATAAAAATAACTTCCCCTATATTAGTATACTACGCAGGACCTCCCGCATCTAAAATCTAATTATTAGCTTATATAAAAACTCCTAGTCCTTTTTTAATAATAATAATAAATTATTATTAACTTAGTTTCTAATCTTCTAGAGCTTGTAAAACTATTTTAATAAATTTTACCTATCCTTTACTACCTCTGCCTTTAGGTATTATTACGCCGTTTACTACAGCTCGGCTAAATAGAGCGCTTATATAACGTTAATATAAAAAACCCCTCTCTTTTAGTATAATTAAGTATAAATAGAATTCTAATAGTCTAAATACTATAAAGCAATTATTTTTTAAATATTTTTAACACACGTCTTAGCGGCCTTATAATTATTAATTTTATTTAATCTATTTAGGTAAATAGAATAAGCTTCTGGCTTAATTTTATTCTTAGTAGGATTAAATTTAATATAAAAGTTAAATATTAGTACTCCTATTTCTAATTAGCTATTACTAACTAACGCGCCTGTAATAGTATATATATAAAATATTTATTTTAAATAATTTCTTTTAACTACTGTAATAATAAAATAACTTATAATAGTAAAAACTATTATAAAAAAGGTATTGTATAAAGTAGCCGTAACCTATTTTATAGTATACTCTTAATATAGTATTTTTACTAAACTTTATCTCTTTTATTAAAACTTTTTTAGTAGGAGCGTACGTGCTACTACTAGCTATAGTATAGCTAGTAATTTATTAGTCTTAGTATAGCGCTTTTATTATTTCTCCTTTTATACGCCTCCTCGTACCCGTGTATATAGTAAAAGCATATATATTCTTATACTATTACTTTATTTTTAGGCTAGCCTACGTCCTTTTTAACTTACTTTTAATAATTATTAAAAATTACTAGTTTTTAAAATTAAAAAAATTAGGACTACCTTTATAAAAGAAAGCGCTAAGGAGCTATATTATATATATATATAAAAGAAATAAATTTTTTATTTTAATAAGTTTTATAAACTCGTAATATAAGCTCTAAGATATCTTTTTATAATATAAATTATATTTAAATTTTATTAACTAAGACTATACTTATTACGATAGCTTTTAAACATAAATTAAAATTAGTAATAGTTTTAAATTTTATTAAAATAAATTTTAAATATATTTACGTTATTTTTTTTTAAAATATTTATATATTAATTAAATAAAAGGGTGTGGCTATAGTAGCTTAGGGTAACTAAAAGGGGTTTAAAAAAAAGGATATATATAGCTTTATTTTTCTTTTTAATATAAATTAATTATTTACTAAATAGTTTATTATTATATTACTATAATTTAGTAAAGGTAGATTTTATAAGTATAATAAGTTATTAATTAATATTACAGAAAGATACCTTAGAAATTATATTACTAGCTTATAAAGCTCTTTAAAATAGAGAATTATTTTTTTTTTACGTATATATAATATAGCTCTTTAGCGCTTTCTTTTATATAAATAGTCCCTACTCTTTAATTTTAGAATCTAGTAATTTTTAGCTTATTTTTTCTTTACTATTATAAGTCTAGCGTTTTAAAAGTAAAAGAAGATTCTCTCTACGTACCTAATTATTAGAAATCCTATTTTTTAAAGCTTTAATTAATTCTTTAACTTTTTATTTAAAAGCTTTTAGTTTTATAGATCTAGCGAGCATCGTCTTATTTATATATATATAAAACAACAACTTATATCTTTAGTTATTAAACGCTTAGTAAGTCTTATAACTAATAATTTTTTAAATATTATAATATCTAAAACTATTATATCCCTTTTAACTAATACTATTTAATTTACTAATTTAGCGAGCTAGCTAACTTAGTATATATAATTTAAAATATAGTATATACTTTATTACGTATAGAATTTTATTAATCTTAACTTTAAAAGCGTTAATAATTTTAATAACCCTCTATAAATACTAGAGCTTTTATATATTATAGAAGCGTTTAATACTAAAATTATAAAAATTTACTATAACTATATTACTAAAATAGCTATATACTAAGTCTATTTAACTAATTATACTACTAAAGTAAATTAAGTAATAAATATTTAAAACTAAATTAGTATAATAGTAGTTTTAAAGTTTATAAGTACTACTTAAATATACTGTACTATTTAGGGGGATATTTTAACTTACTTAATTATTTATTTTTTTAAATAAGAGCTTTTAACTACTAATACGGTAGCTAAGAATATTATATAATAATAATACTATACTTATTTAAAAAACGTAAAATATAAAAGGATAGCTCCTAAGTTATAATATTATAAATAAAAAGCTCTTTATATAAAGGCGGAGGTATATAAGCTTAGTAATATTTAAAATAAGCTAGCTATTACTAACTTTTTTAGCGCTATAGGTAAAAAATTAGTACCTAATTAAGTAAAGTAGATATGTATAACTTAAGTTTAAAAATTAATACTTAAAGATAAAGAGCTCTCTCTAATAAAAGTAAAAAGAATCTTTTAAATAGTATTATAAAATAAAGCTACTAAGTTATCTACTAAAAGCTCTAAAATCTTTATAATATTTAGTAGACAAAGCCCGTCCTTTTAATTAAATAGCTTATAGTTAAGAAATAAAAGTAAGTTATACTAATACCTTTATAAACCTAAAGGGTATTATTAGAAATCTATTAAGTACTATTACCTATAGTTAGTATTAATAAATACTTATACTACTTATATTACGCCGCTTTTTAAAAAAAATAAAAAAAAAACTTTTTAAGCGCTTTAAACTTAATAAATTTATAACTCTTTGTAATACACTTAAATAAAAAAAATAATTTAAAAAAAATACTATATAGGGTAAGGGGTCTAATAAACTAAAATTTTTTAGCTTTTTAGTATATATAGTTATTAATCCTTCGCTTATTATAAATAGTAAATTAAAATATAGTAATAGGGTATATTTTATATAAAATTATAATACTTATATACTCTTTAAAAGTACTATTCTTAATAATAATACTATTTTATACTTAGTAAATAATAGATTACTACTTATTTTAAAGTTTTTTAAAAAAGCTAATAGTATCCGCACTATTAAAACTAAAATATAAGCTTTTTTAATTTTTAGTATAGGAACCTAAGTAATTAAAAATACTTTAAATAGGCTAAATAGAAATTCTATAAAAGACTTTATATTAAAAAATATAGCTATTATAAAAGAATTTTACCTAAATATAGTATCTAAAGCTTACTTATATAATAAAGGACTTTAGTACTTAGGCTTAAATAATATACTATATATAGGATTTTTAGAATAGAGCCTTATACTTATAATACTTACTTATAAGTATAATTTTATATTTATTAAATATAAGCCTCTATTTTTTTATTTTTTACTTTAGAATATAATACTAATATATTAAAAGTTCCGTTTATAGTTAATATATTTATATATTAATACTAAAAATATATAGCACCGGAGAGTAGAATATTTAAAATAAAAAATTTTATATACCCTTATTTAAAGAGTGTAAAATATTTATATTTAAAATACTAAATATATATATTATAAGTAATATTCCCTTATATATGCAGCTTAAGTAATCTTTTAAAAATCTAAAAAGAAATTACTATAACTATACTAGCGTATTTTATAAAATCTTTTTAATATACCTAAAAGAAGGCTTAAAGAGTAGTAAATATTATTAGTTAAAAATAACTATAGTAGAAAGGTTTATATATAGAGTCTATAAGTAAAGTTATTTTTAAAGGTTATAAAAGTATTTTTAAGTTTTATTATATAAGTATATACTTAGTATAAATTTAAGATTATAAAAATTTTTTAAAATAATAATATTACTACCTATTTATAGCATAGAAGATTACGCTTTAAAAAATAAGTAAAAGAGCTTAGTATAAGTATTAAAATACTACCTTTTTATATATATAAGCTAAACAGCAGCGCTAAACGCGCTAGGTAAAAAATTATTAATAAGACTATTACTATAAGACTTAGTATAAATTTACTAGAGAAGCTTTAGCTAAAAATTATAAAAGTAGCTATAGCGTTTTATAATATTAGTTTAATAATTTCTAAAAGTATATAATTTTTAAATAAAATTTTTTATAGCTAGTTTAGATAGTATTTTTATTATTATAAACTTAAGCTTATAAAGTACTAAATAGCAGATCTATATTTAGATTAAAGTAATATATATATCTATAGTTATTATATATATCTACTAAATAAAAATCGCGTAGCCGGGCGTAATAAATATAAATTTAAAATAAATCTATAAGCCTATATTAAATATTTAATTAGTTACGTGGCTTCTAATATCTATAAAATATAAATATTATTACTTAACTAAATTATTACAACGCGTAATATTACGTTTAATAAAACTTTTTTTTATAAAGAAAAAGAAAATTAGCCTATTTTATAGAAATAGGCTATAAAGCTTATAAATATTTTATATACTATTAAGATTATAGATATAGGTAAGGCGTTTAATAAAATTCTTAATATATAAGCCTATAACTTTAATAAACTAAAAATTAGTAAAAATATTATATAACTTAAATAAAAACTTAAAGGTACTTTAGCGTAGGTTTTATTTTATTTTTTTAGCTAATTAGGTAAGTAAAGCTTTATATAAGTAGTATATACGTAGGCTATTAGTATAGCTAGCTAATAGCTGTAAATTTATATATTATATAATATAGATATCGGTCTAATTTCTCTTTAGCCTATTTTAAAGCTTAAAAAACTTAGAAATATAAACTCTAAAAAAAATAAATACTTTAGTATTTTTTATAAAATATACTCTAGTAAAAGAGTAAAATAGTTTAAAATAAAAAGCCTATAGGATTCTTAAATAGTAGATAAAAGCTTATTTAATACTATTACTTAAATTAGTAGTATAGAGCTCTTTTTATTAAATAAAATAATTAGTATTTATACTTATAGAATATAAAGATTTATAAAAACTATAGTTTAACTATTTAATAAAGCTAAAGGTAACGTAGGTTAGATTCTAAAAATCCTAATAAACTAGAGGGTAAGAATAAAACCCCCTTAGTATTTATATATTATTAAGCCCTAATTTAGAAAGTAAGCTATTATATAATATAAAACTTATAAGTACTTTACTAAATAGCGTAAATAGCTTTTTCTAGTATAATTTTATAAATATATTTATTTTTAGTATAAATTTTATACAGGAAGAGCGTAGAGAGTTTATAATTATTAATACTATAGTTTAAGCTACTATATAGAATAGGGCTTTAAAAAAAATATTTTAATATAAAGTTTATATACACCGCAATAAGCTTTTAAAAAAGCTAATAATATAAAAAGTAATCTTTTTATATTTATTTAGTCTACTCTTTTACTAAACTATATATAAAAAATAGACTATACGTTTTAAAAAGTAAACTTAGTAGGTAGTTACGCGCTTTAATAGTACTAAATATTTACTTTTACTTAAATAAGTTTTTACCTATAAGTTTAATTTGAATAGTTACTTTATAAAGTATAAAACTTACTTAATTATTAGAGGTAACCTCTAATTAGAAGATACGCTTTTATTAATATATACTATAATATTTATAGCGCATTCTTTTTATATAGCTATAATAATTATAATAAAATTTAATTTAGAGATTTTATAACTTAATATAATTAGTATATTCCTTAATATACTAATTAACCCCTTAAACCTAGTATAGTGTAAACTACCTAATAGCTATAAATAAAAAAATAATTATATAAAACTTAATTAAGCTCTATATAGCCTAAGGGACTTACCTATACTATAGTATAAAGAATTTTCTAGTACTCTAGCTAAGCTTAGTCTTATTTACTTAAAAGAAGAGTTTTATTTATTCTTTAATATAGATTGTAAGATCTTTATATTTTTTTATATAGATAATATTTTACTTCTATACTATAAAATTTATTAGTAAGAGGCTTTTAAACTGCGTAATAAGCTCTTAAAAATATATAAAATAAAAGTACGTAGAGCTATAAAATAGTATTTTAAAATATAGATAATTAGAAATTAAAAAAATTAAATAATTATACTAATCTATAATTTATATATTAAAAAGATCGTAAAAAAATTTAGAGTAGCTAATATAGTACTTTTTTTACTAACGCCTTTACTATTAAAAAAACTAATTAAAAATAAAAGAAAGGTAATAAAAGCTAAAATTAAGGTATATTAGGAGTATATAGAATCTATATTTTATATTACTATTATAATATAACTAAATATAGTATTTACCGTTTTAAAACTCTTTTATTTTTTAACTAATTTAAGTAAAGAATATTTTACTATAATAAAATATATAATTACGTTTCTTTATAAATTACGCATTTAAGCAATCTAATATAGGGTATATAAGGGCCTAAAACTTATAATTTATTTAGACGCTTTATTTATAAATAATCTAAAAAGTAAATAATTTTTATATAATTATATTATTATATGATTTGGGGGTATAATTATTTAAAAAGCTATAAAATAGGTTACTATTACTATATTAACTACTAAAGCAGAGCTCTTTACGCTTAAGTATATAAATAAAAAAATAATAACTCTAAAGCGCTTTTTTAAAGAACTTACTCTAGATTTTAAAACTATATAGCGTATATTCTATAATAACTAATAAATAATTAGGCTAGTTATAGGTAAAAGTAAGCGTATAACTACCTATTTACGCTATATAAATATATAAAATATATAACTACGCTAAAAGTATTTAAAAGAGAGTTCTAAAATTAAATACTTTTAGATTAATAATATACTAGTAAATAGGTTAATAAAAGCTCTTATAGTTTAGTAATTTTAAAGATTTAAAAAGTAACTAAATTTTAAGAATATAAAAGTAAAAATTATTAAACTAAAATTTTAAAAAATTATATAATAATAGAGCGTAAAGCGCTTTAAATTAAATATTAAATAGCTTATTAGCTACTATTTATAATAAATAATTTAAAACTATACTACTTAGAAAAACTCTATAATAAAAAAGTAAAAAAATAATAAAATAATAAAAATTATATAATAACCTAATAGATATACTTAATAGATTAATAATTTTACTAGCTTACTAAACTTTTAAATAGCTTAAGCGCGGCGTAAAGTAATTTTATTAGAAATATTATTTATAAAGTTACTACCTAAGTCCTTATTTAGTTTAATTATCTATCTAATAGTAGTTTATAATTTATTAAGTTTTATTATTTATAAGGTCTACGTTAGCAAAGATTAAAAAAAGTAGATTAAAAAATTATATCTACTTATAAGTAAACTTTTTCCCCTTCTTACTATAGAGTAGTTTATAATAAAATAAAAAGCGCTTAGTAATTTCCTAAATATAATTAAAACTATAATAGTAAGTATATAATTTTTTTAAATTTTTTAAATTAAAATATTTATATATATATTAGTTTATAGCTATATCCGCTTTTATATACCTAATAATAAAAGTTTTATATTTTAATATTATAATAACTTCTATTACTTTTACTAGATAGAGTACTATCTAGATAATAAAAATAAAATATAAAGCGCTTTAATTCTATAAACTATTAGTAATATTAAGTTACTTAAATATTATTTAATAGTTTCCTAACTCTTTTAATTATAATATAAAAAAATAAATAGAACTTAAAAAAACTATAAACTAAAAAGCTTAAAATATTTTTTACTAATATTATTTTTATTATTATAGCGTAATAAAGTCTATAAAATAAATAGTTTACTATTTTTATTTTTTTTAAATTTACTTTTAAATTTACTCTTTACTATAGGGCGCAGCCTATTTTTTAAATCTAACCTAGTAAAACTTAAAAAAACTAAATTAAAAAGGGTACTAATAGTATTATATACCTAAAAAAGCTAAACTAAGGAAATAAAATAGATAGACTTAATAATCTTAAAAGTTTTTTAAATTTTTTTTTTGCGTTAAGCTTCTTATACAGTATTTATCTATTTATAAAATAACTAATAGATTACTATTATAAAGCGTAATATAGGTGTTAAACTAAAAAAATTATTAAAATTACTTAATAATAATACGGAGAGATTATCTTCTAAAACTTAAAAAAACTATAAATTTTTTTAAACTAGAAAAGCGGAACGATTTTTATAAGCTTATAATAATAAAAGAAAAAGCTTTTTTAGAAATTAAAGGATTTACAGAAATTCTTAATTAAAAAAAAAAAAAAATTTTATCTATTAGAGACGTAAAATAATCATTTAGAGTTTATAATAATTATATATTATTTTATAAAAAGAGTAGGTAAGCTACTAACTATTATAATATAAAAGTATTTATCTAAGTTATAGTAATTTCTATTTAAGACTAAATAATATCTTAACTTTTTTAAACTATTTATTATTAAAGCTCTTTACGCTTCTTATTCTTTTTTTTAAAACTACTTCTTTTTATAAAGTATAATAATAGGCTAAAAGACTATATTAAGTAACTTACTAAAAACTAAAAGACTAGACTCTATTAGCTTCTTACTAACCTTAGTAAGCTTATAATACTTATAATACTATTTACTTTTAATTATATTTAAATACTAGACTATAGTAATATAGAAGGGATTAGAAAACTATTAAATAAAAATTAATAAAGTTTTTAAAAAATAGAATTAGAGTTTAGAAATCTAAATAAACTCTAAAAAGTAAAAATTAAAAAAAATATTATAGTATTACTATAGTTATAATAGTAGTAATATAAATAATTAACTTATAATATTTATAATACTTAGGAAGCTTAAGGAACTATTTAAAAAAAAAATTAAATAAAAAAGTATAAAAACAGTATAAATATTACGAAAAAGTATAAAAATAATATTTAAAAATATAAAAAAAGTAAGAATTATTTTAAAAAAGTTAGTAAAAAAATTATATAAATACTTTTTATATTACTAACGCTAGCGTACTTACCGTAATTAGTCTTTTACTTTAAAATTTTATTACCTAGTAACGCTACCCGCTAAATATCTACTTAATAAAGCTTTTTTTAAAATTAATTTTATAGCTATTATAAGTTTAAAAGAATTAATTTTTTGTCCGCTTAAATAGTTAAGCTATTTT
The DNA here is from genome assembly GCA_030770415.1 of Pleoardoris graminearum. Taxonomy (NCBI): domain Eukaryota; kingdom Fungi; phylum Ascomycota; class Dothideomycetes; order Pleosporales; family Didymosphaeriaceae; genus Pleoardoris; species Pleoardoris graminearum. Next base: position 75,291 of record JASEKS010000055.1, on the reverse strand, counting down.
TATTAGCTTAATTAGGGGGTATATCGCGGAAAAATACTTTAGAGATTATATTATTAGCTTATAAAACTCTTTAAAATAAAAGATTATTTCTTTTTTATATATATATAATACGGCTCTTTAGCGCTTTCTTTTATATAAGTAGTCCCTACTCTTTAATTTTAGAATTTAGTAATTTCTAGCTCATTTTTCCTCTATAATTAATTAAACTAAATATTTATTATAAATTATTTAGTTTTTATATATTTAATATAAGTTATTTAATATTACTATAGCGCGGCTATAATTATAAATAAATATATAAGTTTTATACGCTTAATAAAACTATTTAATTTTAAATTATTTATTAGGAAAAAGCCTATATAATTACCGAAACTTAATTTCTATATTTTAAATTTATATATTTAAATTTTTATTAGTAGTACTATTAAACTAATTAATATTCTTTTATTTATAATTTAAGCAACGCTGTTTTTTTAAGATAATAGTATTAATTTATTAATATTATTATATTACTACGTTACTATTAATTTTTATAAAAAATATAAAATAAGTCTTTTTCGACACTGAGTATGAAGGCATGCACATACTCCTCCTTTTTCGAAACCCCTTTTGGTCGCCTACACAGCCACCACAGCCACACCCTTTTGTTCGATTAATATACAAATATAAATATATATAAAATAAGTTTTATTATATAATATTAATATTATATTATTATAATAAAAACAACTATTAGAACTACTAGAGCTATAACTACTATTATTATTAAATACGTCTAAAAATATAAAATTTTATAGTAACTTATACTATACTATTTATTTACTTTTTATTTTTATTATTTTTTTATAGTTTCTACTATATTTAAAAAATTTATTATTTCTTATACTATTATAGGAAGCTTTTACTAATATTTTTAAATATTTTAATTTATTTTATAATTTACGTGCTTCTAAAATTACTTTATAAAAAACTTTATTAACGGCTAGTTAGTATTACTATTTAATATTTAGTTTTTTTTATAGAGTATATATATTATTTTTTATACTATTACCCTTTTAATAAATATAAGTACCTAATTAAAAAATACTATTAAGATTTTATTTATATTATAAAATTAATAACTTTACTTACGTTATATTTATTTTAATAGTATATTATAGTTTGTACGCTTTTATTTTTAATTATTTTATAATTTTAATAATTTACTTAACCGCGTTTAGGTTACTACGTAATATATTTTAGTATTAAAAATATTTTAAAATAATAGTAAACTAATTTTTTAGGTATTTTATAATACTTATCTAAAAATTATTAGTAGAATAAATAGTAGTAATAATATACTTATTTATAAATTATCTATTAGATAGAGTATAGACTAAAATAAAATATTTATACTTAAATTTTTTTTTAAATATTTCTTATTAGTTATAATTATTATTTTAATAAATAAGTTATACTATAATTTTTAGTCTATTATAGATTAATTAATAATAATTATTATATTAAAATTTTTATTATTATTACTAATATTTAGTAAAATAGAGTAGAAAATACTAAAACTACTTTTATAGTAATTATTTCTTAAAAATCCCTAATTAATATTTACTATTAATAGCATTTTTTTTTTATTATTTTAGTAAAAGGCCTATTTATAAACTATTTATTATAGTTATAAAATGTATTTAATAATTAAGTAATTATACTATTATAAATTTATTACTGTTAAGCTTAAAAATTTTTTTTTTATAATTTTACGCAATCGTAGTATTAATAATAGAGATAATTTATTTAATTAATTATATAATATATTACTAGCTAGCATATACTAAATTAACTTTTAAATATTATACTTTTCGGTAATACTATTACTAGTCTATTTTAAAATAGTGCTATTATTAACTTATTTTAAAGTACTACTATTATAGACCTATTTAAGTAGAGTTTTTATATATAGTTTTACTATTTTTTTATACTAATAAGCGTTTTATATAGTAAAAAAATTCGGTTTACTATAACTATATAATTAGTAAAACGTAGATTTTTTAAAATTTAGCTCTTATATAGTCTATTATAATATATTATTTTATAAATATTTTATTATAGACGTAAAGAGATACGTAAATTAAATTATAAAAACGTAAAAAATAAGTACTAAATATTAATATTTAATAAAAATTTATGTATTAAAAACTAACTAGATATTTTAAAATAAAATAAAGGTATATATAAAAACGCTAGCGCTACTAGCGTAGGTATACCTATTTTAGTACTTATATCTAAGAAAGAAACTTTTTTATATCTATAATACTTAATTTAAAATACTTTATTAAAAAACTACGTAATATAAAAAAAACTTAAAAATATATTTTAAAATAATAAAATAAATAAAATAATTTTATAACTAGTACTAGATTGTAAACGGTAATAAATAATATTTTAATATAAATTATAAAAAGTATAAGCAGGAGTAGTATTATATTAATATTAGTATAATATATTTATAAACTAAAATTAGACAATATTATATAGTATAGCGTAGGAGGTTTAGCGCTAAGAATTAGTTTATAATATAGAATTAACTTAGTTGTAGATATATATATAAAGATATATATATTAAGTGCGAATACGAGACTACATCCGCGTATACTGCGCCTTTCGACAACTACTCACAATACACGCTAGGCTCTACGCCATGAACTTCAATGGCAGATGGAACGCGCAAACCAACGTAGTCGGTGGATTTGACGCCAGCCACACTGGATTCATGATCCAAGCAGCCGATTTCAACCTGCGTAACGAGGCTCAGCGTGCCGAGCACAATCCAAGCCGGGAACGACACAAATAATTTTCTGACGGCGATGTGAGCGCGCTGCTGGACGAGGTCCGAGACGTAGAATCAACAATTCGGTTAATTCTTGTACACCTAGGTAGGATAGTTAGCGATGCTCCAAGTATGTTTGCTGCGAGCAACTCGTCCGAAATCGTCGCCTGAATAACTTGAAGGTTGCGCCACATATGAATTGCTTCGTAACTATACGTCCTACCCGGGATTTACTTCGCGTGTCGCAATCAACTAAGTTGAAAATTGCTAAAAACCGAGGTTATTGAATGATCTTTTTGCCCGCCCAATATATTCAATGGATCCCTACTAGAGTATTAAGGCCGTCTAGATAAGTTCAGAACTTTCCTTTTCCGAGCATATATAGGGCGCCATATATACGTTGTTTTAGTTTATATATTCTACATCTACCCACATGTACGCTCCATCAAGTAAACGCCTCCGACGGAACGGCTATCCACCACCGCGCCGGCTCAACAATGGCCTCCAGAGCGATTCATATTGTGGCTTCTACTCCACACCACGTCCTCATCGAGCATCAAAGCCACAAAATGGTCCGAATAGGCCGTTGCACAGACTTTGGCCTAAACAAAGCGACCGAACAGTATTACTCTATGGGTATTGCCGTTCATGCGTCCTATTCATTGAATCTGATGTTGCTACCACCCCACGTCGATCAATAACTTGTTTTCTCCATGTCGACCCAAGGATTTCGACCAACCGGCAGTATTCCAGCTTCCCCTGCACGTCGGGCTGCATCTGTGGATAATAGCCGCAGCCCAATCCCAACGCGCCCCAAATGTTATTCGCCGCTGAATTCGGCAGATGCGCATGCTTTCAACAAGACGTTTTTGATTGGGCCACGACACCGTTGGTTCAGAAAGCGATTTCGTCCCTGACGTCAGATCGCGCAAGGATGCGTCTGAAACACCGGCAATACATTCTGGTGCCTGAGGCCCGAAGCGCATCGAGCTTGGCTGTCTGCGATGCTGTTTCAAGCATGTCTGTGGGGGATACATACTTGGTGCATCGTCGACGAGGGATCGTGCTTTTGCAGTAAGCTTTAAAAGAAAGGGGTAGAAGGAATTACCACGCGAATTCTGAAATGGCGACAAGAATAGCTGCATGCTGAAATGAGCGTCGGCAAGGGTACAGGATCAAGACGAGTCACCGGATCGGACGTCAACATCGGAAACTGTTGCCGTGGGCTCGGCTGTTAAAGCGGTGTCCCTCCAGGGATGCGGATTCGCGACGCATCTTCTGTAATGTGTGATCGCTCCGAAACGAAAGCGAGCCGTGCGTGCGGGTTCTCTAACTCTTCCCTCCGACGAATCGCAAAGACATGCTCAATTCCCCGAGCTCTCTCACAGTCACTTCGCCGAGCGCGATGGCAAAAGCACGAGGGACTTCTGACGGGCATCCCGATAAGCATATTTACCCCTCTTCTGAGCATCCGCAGGGCAGAGGTCGACAGCGAACCAGACAACCTATGGCAGTGCAACGATACAGGTTCGGGACACGCACACATGCTCTCGAACACCGCTTTCCCGTGCAAGTCTAGCTCCCTCATGCCCCTGAGCTTATCCCCACGTCCACGCCTTCGGGTCCGCTTGCTCGCGTGGTGCCGTCAGGCAAGGACAGCCACGGCGCTTTACCCGTCCCGAATGCGCATATCGGAAAACACAGTAAGAACGGTGAAGGAACAACGCACTGCTTTGCACCGCTTGCTTTGCGCAAGCGCAAGCGCAATCGCGGTCGTATGATTCCGATAGTAAAGAAGGTCACTGTTACTTGTGTGGCGAAAAAGACGCGTGTACCTGGTCTCTTTCGAGCCACTCTCAGCGTAAAGCTACGGATAGACATCCCGCCATCCACAGTATGAGTTTCCCGCCCGTACAGTCATTCAATGCCTCACCTTCCCCCCAGAGCCCCTGTGGCGAGTTACCATGCACTCGCCACAGCATCGTGTTTCCATTCTTAGCAGGTGGCAAATTGCCGTGGCACAGGAGTATGATCTTTAAGATCGACGGTCTGCAGCGCAACTCCCATCGATTGGCTCGCGGCTCACTATACCTCGAAATTACTACATCTAGCTACTTGTCTAGAAGTTATCTTCGTGGCACTCGGAGTCCACGGACGGTCCAGGTCGTATGCACTAAGAAGAAAGATGGACTCCGAAACCCTTCAGGATTGTAAGACACCCGCACGGCGAGCGAAGAAGAATGTATGCATATATGAGGCTTCTCGACGGACCTCGCGCTATTGGGGACGGCACTTTACCCCACCACTCAGAGACGCGTACCTGGCGGGTCATCCTTGCAGGCGACTTGTGGCTTAACACCATCTTGACTGCTGTATACATCAGCCGCTAAACAAAACACCGGGTGAACGCTGCCCCGTGAGGATTTTCGACGATTTGGATTGGACACTTGTGCTGCATCGACGAACACAAGCGCCTCCTACACATGCAACGTATAGACTCCTATACGCTCTGCAAAGTATCATGCTTGATACTAACACCCTCCACTCGCCCACGCAACGTCTCCTCGACAACGCCTCGAGCGCAACGCTCCCCCATCTCACTGGCTAACCCCACCTGCACAATGACGACAAGCTCGCTTTGTCAAACGGACGCTTCCCTAACCTTTGACTCACCATTACAGCCTCACCCCTATCTACCAATACATCTATCGAAAAGTAAAAGTACGCCTAGACCTCGATCCAGGGGTACGAACGCAGTGAGGGAACTCTGTTGGGTGCTAAACCGTGTACGCAATGAACCAATACATCTATTTACTCCAATCCAGCCTTACCCTATAGTCCACCTATTATCCCTTCTACTACCCTATTATAGAATCCGTCAAAAGGCAATGACGTCAATAATAGAGAACCTAGCTAGGCACCTCAGCGCCAAGCCCCGCCCGGCCCGATAGGCAATCAGGGATCGCATCATCGGTTTTGTTTAGGGCGAACCTCCGCCCCTACCAACCTTGCACGGTAAACCCTCCCCGTGCTAACCCATCCCGGCCGGCGCCCTCCTTCCGTCAAGTGTACCTGCTTGTGATCAATACCAATAGTGCGCGCAATGTAGAAGCGCGCCGAAAGGGGCACGTATTTGCGGCGGGACCCACCGAGCGTGGCGGACTGAAATGCGGAGATGGATGGATTGCGGTGCGCGGTTCACCCACACGTAGACTAACGAGGTCAAAAGCAATATATCGACGCTGATCGGGTTAGTAAAGTTCAGTTCAGTGCGGAGTAGTGAAACACAAGCAACTCCAAAGGGGAGGAAGGAAGGATGTCCACAGTCGGACGGTATGTCTTTGATAGGTAGGTAGGTAGGTCTCAGCGTTTCCGGAGACCATTCAATCTCTGCCAACGTGTAAAGCTGCTAGCCAGCCAGCCCACCCATCTATCATCCCGGGCTACATGTACGATCCACGCGTGTATATTGCCGTCCGCATCCATGCTACTCCGGTCGTTAACAGACCCACGCGCCAAGCCTATCGTGTATGATGGATAATGCAACAAAGTCTGTCCGGGCCTGTGTATATACCGGTCACCGGATCCAATCTCATCCGAAGCAAAGCTCTCACGTGGAGAAATAATGGGTATCGTAAAACGAATAAAACAAAAAAAAAAGTAGTAAAGTATAGCAAAAGCCCGCAGAGGAGCAGTGGTATCTTTGAGAAGAAGAGGAACAAGTGAAACGCCCAAGGTGAAGTAGAAGCGAAGCGTAATGGACCGGTGTACAGGTAGGCAAGTCCCTTGAACATGACCAGCCAGCATTCCGAGCGTGTGCAGTGGTACAATATCATTACGTAGGGTCATTAATATGGTAGGCTGAGTTCGGGGCAGAATGCGACAGCGGACGCCGGACCGTCTAGTACAAAAGGCGGAGCTCGTAGCCGGTAGAGTGCACGTTCTCGACGACGCCCATGTCGCCGTCCACTTGGATGTCCGTTGGCCCTGCGTCCCACTCTCGTTTCATGGGTTGTTCGGGCGGTATGATTTCCAGGAATTCGGCCGTCATGTCCTGCTGCTCCGGTATAGCCTGAACAGCATCGTCGTCGAGAAGAACCTGCTGGCCTTTCTGATTGACGCGGATGGTGCGCGCGACCTTCGTGGGTCCTATGTTGACCTTGCGCGCAATGCCGGCGACGAGTTCTTTCACAGTGCGCTCCATGAGATAGACTGCACGGAAGTAATTGTCCTCGGGTTGTCTACCCGCGATGCGAGGCTGCACGAAGAAACACGCGACTGTGATTCTTTAATTAGCATATGAGGTGTGGACATGAAAATCGCTACGTACCTGGCTTGATGATTGGTTCCGGTGGCGGCTGGTAAGTTTGATCGACACCCAATGCTTCGATCCACCCAGATAGGGCATGATCATCGCCGTAGGGCCTCTGGACCTTTGTTGGAATGTCGGAACCGGCGGTGAGACCGTGAGGCTTGATATCGCCTGTTGCCGTCTGAGGGAGATTTCGCCATTCATTCGATGACATTCGAGATGGAGGGAATGGCGTTGGATGCTTGAAAGTTGACCCTCGCCGCTTTTCCGACTGTAGAGATTGATGGCTGGGCGTCGGCGAGACCACAGAGGATGTAGCTCCAGTATGGGAGCTTTGCCGTTCCCACATGGTCGTGTCAACTGGGACGTTTGTATCGATTCTTTGCAGATCCGGTGGTGACGCTGTAAGCTGCACCGGGTGAAGATCAGGGTCGTCACTCTCTTCTCCCTTGAGGTACAGTACACTGACTGGTCTTGTGGAGCTGAACATGTCCTGTAAGTTGGCCAGCTTGATGTGCAGGTCCTCTTCGGCGGCCGGGCGGCCCCCGGTCTCGCTGTTCGAAGACATGGACCATGTTCTCTTGTGCTTTTGTACTTTCCCAGGTCTTTGGCTAGAACCAGATTTGGAGATAGATCCGCTACGTTTTCGCTTTCCAAAGTCCTTCATGCCGGACTCAGCCTGCGCGATTTGCTGTTTAAGTTTGTCGATGGTTTTCTTGACATGTGCAACATCGTTGGATAGTTTTCTCTCGGCACCATGGTCGCGGAATAGCTTCACTTTGCAATAGCAAAGCTCGGCTTGCGTCGAAGCATCGGGGGACCCAGGTGTGTTCGTAAGCAATTCAGTCTTGGCGCATAACCGGACTGGAATGCCCTTGACACCCTTCGAATGGCTGAAATCGGTAGAAAGGAAGTTGAAGCGGACCGCAAGGGAACACTCAGGGGCAGTGTTGTGAACGGGCGACCAGGTTACAGCAAAACCATCGAAAGAGGAAGTGTCGAGCTCGATCTTGGGCCGTCCTTGCACTTCACCACCACCCACTTGACTCGGATCGACGAACTCAACAGCCTGCAGACGGCCACCTCTTTGATGCGCCTCATTCGTACCACGACCCTCTTTCCACAGTTGCCAGCACGATGCTGGACGTTGCCGTTGTTGCTCGTCCTCGAACGAAATCCTAATGAAGGTTCGATACTTTACAGAAACAGCGGAATTTTGCACCGGTGCTGTGTCAACGAGCGAGATTGTATACGCTTGTCCTTTGTTCAAATACGTGACTGGGATCTCATCCACATGTTTGATCATTGCTGTGGGTGCATTCAGAGTAACGTGATATCGGAAACTAAGATATGTCAGTAAAGCAGGCCTAAACAACGCATGCAAGCTCGGGAGCCTTACTTATCACCCGGCAAGGGCGCAGCAGGAGGCGCAACGTTTTCTTCATAAGTCTGAGGCGTGAAACCGATCAAAGGTGACTGGTGCTCCTGCATTTCTACATCGGGCACAATGTTGTCCATTGGAGAGTTTTCGTGAGTTTGAACCAAGGGCGCATGCTGTTGTTCGAAGACGGAAGGCTGATGGGTGAACTGATGGGGCGCGAAAGCAGGCGCATGCTGAGCCTGCATCGCAAAAGGGTTCTGATTGGTAAAGTGATGAGTGCCCAGCGCATGAGGATTGAAGCCATGGAGCTGAGCAGTCGGCGCCGTCTGTCCAGCATGCAATCCGCCTTCTGAGGTGGGCAGAGATAGCGGTGTGCCTAGGCCGAAACTGAAACCAGGGGTGTGCAGGTCGCCAGCCTGGCTGTGGTAGAGAGTATTAGTTCCTCCCGGGGTAGGAGTGTAGTATCCAGGCGGCTGATTGGCAAAAGAAGTGAATGCGAAGCTGTTGGGGTCGAGGAGCGAGGGCGTGAAGCGCCATGGCTCGTTGTTCCCGCGCGGCGTCGGATCGGCATCTTTGATATCTTCGTGATCGCCAAAGTTCCTGCGAAAACAGATCCGTTAGCCGAGTGTTCCTCGCGGGCAGGCGAGGCGTGGTTGCAATGCTTGCGAACGCGCATTGCTCGGAGAAGGCGCGCGGTCGCATATGCATCGCGAATCGCGCCGGGGGCGGAAACCTACCGACCCGTTTGAGCTACATCGAGCGCATCGGTGAGAGAGGAGCCTTCGACGTGGGTGAGGGACTGCGAGCGCGAGGTCTGCGCGATATGCGGGAACGTCGCTCTGAAATTCTGCAGCAGCTCTTCATTCGGCTTCTGCGAATTGGTCCTGCGGAGCGGTCAGCACGAGGTACCGGAGCTGCGCTGGCCATGCGCGCGACGGGCAGTACACGCCCACCGGCGGTCTGCGGGACGGCGACGGAACGAGGGCGCATACCGGTTGCGAAACATCGCGGGGGGCTTCCGAGCAGCAGCGCAGTCTGTCAACAAGCATCGAGAGAGATGAGGTCGGGAGACGGGGAAGCTCCAGCGGTGACCTGATGAAACGGGAGCGATGCCACACGGGTCAAGCCACAGCTGTCCAGGGCCGCATGGGCTGCGAGGTCAGGCGTCTTTTATCAGGCTAGCCGGCCGAGCCTTGACTGGGTCCAACGGCAGCGCTTGGTCGTCGCGTCTGCTGGCGGCGGCGATGGGCAGTTAGCGCACAACAGCGACCGCCAGAGGCCTGGACGTGTGCTCCCTGCGTTGCGCTGCCGCCGCACCTGTTCTTTCGCGCCGTGGTGGGCTAGCGGACGAAAGAACACCACCACAGACGTCCCGGTTGCGATGGCGACGCGCAGTGCACAGCCACTGCCCTACGTCCTCCCACGAAAGCATCTGGAAGCTCCGGGACGCCCGAATAGGCTGTGATGGTCGTTGCGCCCGCACCTGTGCCACGCGGTCCCAGCCCGTCGTTTCTCGAATCCGCACTGCAACCGCCACACCATTTGTACGACGCTTTTGTGGCTCGCATGCCAATCCTGTGTCCCGGTGAATGTCTCCCAAGAGAAACCCATCAGAGGCCCACTAAACCCCCACTGGACCAGCGGTACGTACCAAAGCGGCGCACCATGTGCGTTGGCATTCCATGACATCCGCCACCTGACGGCGGCCTCGTCTCCGATCCGCCATGCACTCCACTGATCTCATCTGTTCTGCATTTGCACCATTTCTCCGTCCTGACACGCACCAAGTGTAGCGGAGCACCCAATGGGCCCCTCCCGCGCTTTTCGCCCCTGCGTATGCGCTCCGGCAGAGTGTTCGACCGACGAGGGTCGCCCCAGCGTCTCTCTTCGACGACCAATCTGGTGGCTTGCGCGACGTAAAACTAAATCCGCCCATATCACTTGGGAATAGTGCAACTCGTCCGCTGCGCGCCTAGCCTGGCCAGCATCATCATAACATGCTCCCCATATGGCTCGGAGCCGAGATTTAAGGAGCTTTCCAAACGCGCGCTCTCTCGTGCAAAGACCGCCGCCGTTACTTCCAGTCAGGTGCCTCCGGCGTCATCGTGATGGAATTCGTGTTTCGCTGATTTGGCCAGACAGCAATCCCATGACTGCCAGCGAAGCCCATCGTAACGCCGATCCGCAATGCGTGCATCGGCAGTTTCCGCCCCTACGTGCGCCGGAGTCGAAGCCGAACCGTGTGCACAAAAATAAATGTGGCGAGAGCTCAGCTGCGCCGAAGGCGGAATTGATGAGCGCGATCTGTTTGCACATCATCACGCGAAGAGTGGCTGTACATTGCGCCGATGTCCTCCGCCGAGAACTTAGCCGACACATAACGCCACAGCTGTGGCGCTGATCGACACGGGAGCGGTGGCGCAAACGTCTCTACCGACCATCAATTTGTCAACGTGCAGAAGAACGCGCGTGCTCGTGGGACGGCTAGCCGATGTCGTGGGAAACGACGAGTCGAATGTGCCTAGGCACCGTGAACTGAGGTTCGTCGTTGCTAGTGCACGTTAGAGCGCCGAGTGAGCAAAATGCATTAGCCGAAGAAAGAACTGATGACCAGTTGGTACAAGGACTGCCGGATAGGTTCGATCGCGGACCTCATCATCTGTTAGCATCGCGTATAGTCATAAGTGTTCGCCAGACTCTCGTCCGGCCAAGAGCCAATCGAGTGAGCACGTCGTCAAGGCAACTGTTGTTTTGCGGGTTGCGGCCACCGAATGCACCAGCAATACTATTATTCAAGCGTGCTGATGTAAGATGTGGAGGGCTGTCCATTAATCTGTTTGAGAATCCCTACATCCTACCGGGTGCATGCCGAACCTTGCCTTAGGGGTCAAATAAGTGCTGCTACCCCATGGCATTTTCTGTTCGCCATATGCCGTTTCCCAACTCCACTGCATACCCCTGCTATAACGTCTGCACGGGGCAAAAGAAAAATCGATGGACCTAGAAGGATTTGTGTAATGTGATGAAACTGAGCCAGCAGCTTCGCAACGCGCCGCTATGGATCCGTGGTTACATCTGTCGAGCTAGGTAAATTAGGGGCGGTTCTCCTTGAGGACGTGATCATTCGTTGGCCGCGTGGTTAGTGTGCCGTATGAGAATGCAAGCTGGGCGATGCTTAGAAAGGACTGGCGTTGTTATATGCTCTGAGGCCAACCAGGCTAGGTGTTGCGCTCATAGGCGCTGATGCGGCAAAGTATTTTCCATCTGTGCCTTCTCGGAAACGCCACTAGCTCTCGCGGATAATCCAACAGCGGAAGCTGTCGAATCGGGCTGGACTGATTTGTTTTTGGACATCGAGTTATCCCCCGCCTGATCAACCGCTCTAGCTGCAGCCATGGTTGCGATATTGTGTTGTGCTCCAAGGCTGCCGCCAGACCCGAATCGTTGACCCTCATTGCGTCGGAGGGTGTGCCCAGAGCTACTCCTACTCTGTGGCACAGGCCGCAGGCTTTCGCTAGAGTTGTGACGAAAGGCCGTCAACACACTAGAACCACTAGCGCGGCGGTCATCGGATAATGTAGCCTGTCTGTACTCGCCTGCAGATGAGAATACACATTCTTCGCTCCCGACGAAGCGCAAGGTCGAGCATGATGATGATAACGTTGATGGAGAACGATTGCCAAGGCCTGCTCGGTGTATTGGATATGGTATCTTGGACGGCTTCTGCGGGCCCAGGTTGAGTGTCTGACTACGAGCTGAAGATATCGTTGGTCCATCGGAAGTCGTGTCTGTCCCGTCTGAGGTGGACAACTCGTCCATTTCTTGCGTCCCCAGCTTCTTTCCAAGCGCCGCAATGTGGTCGTCACCTGGCTCGAACGAAAAATGTCTTCGGGGCTTTCGAAAAGAGCCGAGTTGTGGCTGTGACCGAGTGTGTCGTACGGTGGGCTGAGTCACACTGGCATCGACTGCATGCTCGGGGGAACCTGCACAAGTCCCCCCATCTGGGGATTCGTAAATCTCATCTGGAGGCATCGAATACAGCTGCATCAGTCCGGTGAGAAATTTGTCCTTATCGATCCCTTTCTTCCGTGCAACCAAAGTCCCGAGTTCTTGTAGTGCCACAAATGCTTCCAAATCAACAGCAGACTCCATTGTGGCAGGTGGAGGCTCTACTTCGTCTGGCAATGCATCGCCTTTTCCAGAGAAGCCCGACTCGAGAGAGGGAGGAACTGAGGTATCTATGCTCACTGCTCCGAGGCGCGCAAGATCCATTTCACTCTGTACTTTGCGTGACAAGGTGACCTTTTTATCTTGGCTTGGTGGTGTGCCAACAGTAAAGCTGCTCGCATCCTGTGCATTCTCAAGATGTTTTGAAAGAATGGCCATCTTACCAGATGGCGAGACAGGCCTCTGCAGGAACACTGTTCGATGGTCAGCTTGCCCGTGTTCTCCTGATCGGAGCAACTCCAGTTGCTAGCTTGTCAAGTTGACGTGATTCAAACCGTAATGAGACATAATGTACTTACCTTGCTGACTTCGTAGCCGGATTTGCTCGTCCAGCTGGTTGGTGGGTACGTTGTCAAGGGACAATGGTGTATGGTCACACGAAATGGTCTGTCGGTGGCTTCGGTCCCTCTTCACCACAGTGTCCTGCCTGGCACTCAACACACTGTAAGGTATCATTAAAGATGTACATATATACGCAAGATGTAGATCTACTTACCCAGCCATGCCAAATGTACCACGAGCAATTAGGAGCTCCAAACGACGAACCTCTTTAGCATACGCATCCTTCTCTTCATCATGACGTTCCTCTGCGACCCGATAGGCGGCAAACGTCTGGTGGCAAAGGTCATCCAAACGCTCGTTCTCTTCCCTGACCTTGCGATAGTCGGCGAAGATGCGAAAGATAGCACTGTTGTAGTGGAGTGGTATCGGGTGAGCGGGAAGGGTGGTCATGTGTGCGAAAACAGATTGGAGCGAGATCAAGGGATCTACGACTTCTTCGTAAGGTGGCGGTGTCTCACTCCATGGCTCTGTAAACTCAGGCTCCTTAGAAGCTTCCTTGATCGAGAGGTACCCCGAAATGTACCGTGCCAACTTCGGCTTCGCTGGTTTCCGAGGGCTAGGTATTTCCGATGTGATCTCACGGCGGTTGTCGTCCATGTCATGTTGGAAGATAGTCGGTGTCGGCGCCCTGCTGGGTGTTGCTGGGCGACTGTGGAAGGCGCTGCTCCAGCTCGCCCGTTCGGAAGGTGGGCGGAGACTCTCTGTGTCTTCCTCAGCCAAGATGCGGTCTTCAGTCTTCACTTTAGCACCGCTTGGTCGAGAATGAACTGCAGGTAGACTTGTAATCAGTATCGGTATGCTAGACGTCGCGATTCGCGCTTACTCACTTCTTTTGCGCCAGCCGCTCGCACCACTCTTTTCCGGCATGACGTCAAAGCTGCACTTGTCTAGGTGCGAGTCTCGCAGGTGGGTACACGCGGTTCGGAAGCAGCTGTGCGGGTGTCTCGGGAGCGATGTGAAGGGGATGCAAGAGGCAGCGCAGCGGGGGAGATGGTGTCGAAGTGCAGGTGAGAGCGCCGTGCCTGGCTATTTAACGGGCCACGCGACTGCCACCGCGCAAACGGTAGGAACGCCCGCTTCATTGATTCTTGCTGCTTCTTGGAACCAACGACTTGGCAAGCGCCGATAGGCACCTGCTGCGTGCTCTTCAGCCCCGGGAGCTCACTATTGTCGCTCATTTCAACAGTCTATGCCAGCCTTGATCAACCCTCCGGGAAACTCAACGTACACCATGGTGGCACTTCTATATTGCCTCTTCTGTGATCGTTTGCGCTGTCCCGATGTCGGTTTGGACTCGAAAGACTTTGATGAAAACGGAAGGCGCGGTCGCGCATGTCTCATTAATGAGCTATCGAGTGCGTCTCCTTGTGCCCGTCTTCGCCGTCAACCATGGTTCGCACCCCTAGGCTACAACCTTAACACGATATTTCGTTAAATCTATTAACTTCTACTAGCACGGTTACCTCGCGCACGTGTTATTATCACCGCCTAGAGAGGATATTATTAATGAGCTGCAATACATCCTACAACGACCGATTATAGTCTCTCCAAATTCTTCCTCTGGCTGTCGGTGGATGAACAGAGTCTATTGTTTCGGTCCTCGGTGTTCCAAGCGACTGAGCTCGATTATAGAAAGTGAATAATTGAAGAAAGCAGAGTGAGAGCGGTCAGAATAGAACTCTACAAGGACATGCAACGGTGAATGCTTCGAGTATGTCTAAAGGAACGTTAGGGAAGATATGATCTACAGCTGTAGGACGCGGTGGTAGTGTCGACGAGAAAGCTGAAATGTGGACATCGAAGGCACGGTGTGACGCAATGGCGATTGGAACAGTGATCGATGAGTTAACGTGCGCAACCATTTATCGAAATGGCTGAAGAGTGTCAACTTAGACAAAAATAGCGATTCTTCAACGCTCGCTGCCGCAAATGCATGTACGCTAGTAGTGAAATGAAGGGAAGCATTAGGAAGCGTCAGGGCTAAAAACGGGTTAGCGTACTTGTACGGGGTCGTAGAGGGGACCGTCTAAATTATACAGTACCTACTACTATATAATATAGTACTATACACGCTTTACTCTAATAAACTATTAAAAACTATTTAGTTTTTATACTACTTCTTACGCTGGCGAATAGGGTCTTTATATTAGGTAGCTTTTTTTATAATATCTCTACTAATTTTTATCTAAAATAAATAATTAAAAACTTATTTTATAGCCCGTTACTAGCTCTATAATTTTATAATATAAGGTTTTTTTATATCTCTAATATTTAAAAAATTATTTAGTAACAAAGATTATTAGAAGTTAGAACTCTATATAAAACTCTAATCTTAATTAACTCTTTAACTATTAAATATATTAAAAAACTTTATTTAATAAAGTTATAGAGCTAGTAAAGGGCTATAAAGTAAGTTTTTGATTATTTATTTTAGAGAAAAATTAGTAGAGATATTATAAAAAAATCTATCTAATATAGAGATCCTATTCGGCAGCGTACTACTTCTAACTCTATTTACAGAACTAAAATAAAAAATTTATATTAATTAAATCGTATTATACTTAAAATATAAAAAGAAGTTTTGTTATTAACATTTATATTTTTAAACCTTATTTAAATAGTAGTATATATTAAAAATAAATTTATTATTAAATATAAATATTTATTTTTAAAAAAATTATATATATATATCTTTATAGTCTATTATATTTTTTAATTATAAACTTAACTATGTTGATTTTTTAATTTAAATATAGTTTTATTTAAAATAGAATTATATAGTAAATAAATACTTAAAAATATAAAAATTTTAAATATTTAAAATTTTATTTTTTATATATTAGAGGATTATTTAAATACGTTTTTTAAATATATTGGATAAAATTTTTTAAACAATATAAAATATTATAAAAATATTAGTATAAAACTATAAAAAAGAAAATTATTAAATAAAATATATAATATTTAAGGTTTTGTATAATAAATATAGAGTTTTTAAGAAGTGTAAAATACTACTAAGAAATTATAGTAAAATAAGGCTATAAAAAGCTAAAATTCCTATATAAAACACGTTATATCTAAGAGTATAAGTAAAATATTTTAGAATAAAAATTATTATCTAATATTAAATAAAATAAAATATTTTAAATAGGCTTAGCGTAGCGACCTAAAACTAATTAGATAAAATTAGTAATTTAATTATAATTTTATTTAGTAATATAATAGCCTAAAAAAATATAAAAAAGAGAAACGTTTATTAAGTTTATAAAAAATTTAGAACTAATTTTTAATTAAGTAAATATATTAAAAATTAGAGTCTATTTTTTTAAAAAAAAATTTTAACGTATTATATACTACTATTATTATTTAAAATTTAATATATTAATAATTTAGTATTAAACGGATATAGTATTAATTAGTATACTTTAATTAATATATTTTATATATTTTATAGTACTAATAGAGTTAATATAGAAAATTAAATTTAATTAAATTTAATAGACTAGTAATTTAATATAACTAAAGTTAGTAATATTAGTTTATATAAATAATAATTTATATAAAACACTTTATATAGTATAATAAGGGAAATATATATAATTATATTTTAAATAAATAAATATTTTAATATATAGCCACTCCTGAGTATAAATATAAAAGGCTAATTTATTATTATATATTATAATTTTATTATATTGTATTTTATATACTAATAGTCTATAAATTAATAACTTTATTATAGACTTATTATATAATTTAGAGTAATTTTTTTTATTTAATTTTATATAAGCTTTTATATTACCTATTAAATTTTTTATTAAAATAATAATACTATTTAAAAGTCTACTAGTAATATAAGTTACGTATATACTTAGTATATTTAGTAGTTTTATATTATAAAAAATATTATATTTACTATTTTTTATATTTATATATTTTATTTATAAATACTTACTATTAATTAGTAATGTTTACTAAATAAATATAAAAATAAGTATATACTTATCTAACCTATATACCCTAGTATATTATTTATAAAATTTATAATATTTAGTTACTTTTTTTTTTGCTTATCGTAGATCTTATAAGTAAGCTAATAAATTTATTTTATTTTACTAGTTTAGATTTAGAATTACTAAAAGTTTACCTTTAATTTTTAAATATTAAATTTATTTATTTTTTTATTAACTATGTATTTTTATATAGTTTTTATACTATTGGTTTATTATCTGTATACTATATAGTAAAATAACATACTAAAAATAATTATAATATAAAAAAAATATATTTAAAAAACGCTTTTTTATAAAAAATCTCCATACGTATAGATTAGTATAAAATATATTAACTAGTAGTATAAATATAAAAAGATTATATTTTAGTTAATTTTAAATATTTTTCTAGTTTAAAATTATATTATATTTATAGACGTTATTGTTAAAGTCAATAGTTATATTATTTAAGTATTTTTATTTCTAATATAGCTAGTAAGCGACGCTATTTTACTTAGGTCCTAATTACTCTTTATTTATTTACTCTTTAGACTACTTAACTACTGCTTAGTTATATTATTTTACTACCCCTAATAGCTAATTATACTTATTTATAACTTTTAAATATCCTTATAATTTTATTAAGTCTAAATAAGAAAAAAGTTTAAAAGTAAGTTTAGACGCTAGGGCGCGTTTTAAAAGAGAGAGATAAAATTATCTCTTATAGACTAGGGACAAAATAGGCCTCTTACTATATCCCTCTTACCCTTTTAGTAATTTTTTAATATTAATACTAATTTTTTTATTAGGTTAGCTTATATTATATAATTTTATAATAAAAGTACTATTATAGTACTGGGTTAAGATTACTTAACTATTTTAGCTATTACTATAATACTATTATTCTTTCAGTAATACTAATCTTAGTGTTAAAATTAAATTTTATTTTTTATTTTATTTTTAATTTATAGTCTTTTATATTATTAAAATACTATAAAAGATTTTCCTAAAGGCCTTTTTTAAATATACTAGTAATAATATAGCTATAGAAAAAAAAGTAAAATATTATTAATAAATAGCTAGTTTAAAAAGTTTTTAGTAAAAAATAAAGTAAAATTACGTACGTATAATAGCGCTAAAAAAATAATAAATCTTTAATAATATTTTTACGCCTAGTATACTTTACTTATATAAACTATTAATACTAAATATAAAAAGATAAATTTAAAACTAAGTCTAAATACTATTAAAATATTTAAAAATTTTATTATATTTATTACACTTAGTATTATATTTAGTAATAGTAGTAAAAAGCTAAAATTATAAACTATAGTTTAGTAATGTAAAGACTTTACTACCAGTTAAAAGCTAGCTAAAACGGAAGAAAAATAGAAAAAAAAAAAGAATAAAAAAAATAAACTAATAAAGAAAATAAGTCTAAATATAATACTATTTATTTTAAACATGGGTCTACTATAGCTACCTAGACGGTTTATAGTATTAGTACTAATTATATAAAATAGTTTATTAAGTATAAGTTATATAATATTTTTAAACTACTTTATTAAAAAAGACTATAGTAATACGGCTTATAAATATTTTTTTTTACTTAAGAATATACTTGTAAAAAAATAATTAATTTATACTTCTAAAGCTACAGCGTAGAGTAAATATATAAGCCCTTATTATAGTTTATATTTTTAGTATTTTAAAAACTAGTAAATATAATAAATTTACGTATTATATTAAATCTAAAAGGGGCTTATATTTTAAGGTAAGTTTATTTTAGATTAGCTTACCTATATTAATAATAAAGAATTAAAATATAATTTTTACTATATTTCATAATAAATATAGTAATATAAAATTTACTATATAACTTTATTAAGACGTAAACTATATAATATTTATTTTAAATAAAGGTAAAACTAATTTTTATTATATATATACCTAATACTAACTATAGAATAGACTAAAATCTAAATTATATAAAAGTACGAAAACTTACCTACTATTTTATAATTTAATACTTATAATAGTTACTATATATATTATAAAAAATATATTTAAAAACTATAAGTTAATAAATAAAATTTTAGTAATAAAACCTTCTAAAAATAAATAAATAATTTATTTTTACTAAAACTTAACGGTTTAAAAACTTTTATTTTTTAAAAAAAGTAATAGGAAGATAAAGACTATAAGTATATTTAATTAATATTTTTAAAAATAGAGCCTTTATACCGGTTATAATAACCCCCTAATAGTATATAATTTTAAAATAGAAAGTGTAATATTTATTAGTATAAATACTATTTTATAGTACTTTATATACTAATCTTATTTTATATTTAAATAAATATTATTTATAAAATATAAAAATAAAATAGAGTATATAGTATAATTTATTAATATATTATAATTACTACGTAACTAATAACGCTAAAATAAATAATTAAATAATTTTTTTTATAATAAAAACTATTATATAAATATTATAGATCTTTGTTATTATTTATTTATTACTTAAAGTTTAGAGTTATAGCAGTCGCTATTAATAAGAAAGTAATATAAATTTAAATAAAGCGGCGAGTTTAAAGATATTAAAATAAAACTTAAATAACTGATAAGTAATTTATTATTAAAAAATAAATATAAAAAGCTGTAACCCTAAAAATAAAAACTTATTTTAAAAACGCTTTATAAATATTAAAAATAAATAGTTTCCTTAACTAGAATTACGGATATAAAGGTATTCTTACTTATTTAAATAAATACTAAAATAGGTATACCTACGCTAGTAACGCTATTATTTTAAAATATATTTTTATTTTATTTTAAAATACTTAGTTAGCTTCCTATAAGTAGATTTTATTAAAATATTAATATTTAATATCTATTTTAAGCCTCTAATATAATCTACCTATCCCTTAATATCTATAAATAAGGCGCTTATAAAATACTATTTTATAATAGACTATATAAGTACTAAATTCTAAAAATCTAGGTTCTAATTATTATATAACTATAATAAACTAATTTTTATACTATATAAAACGCCTATTAGTATAATTAAAATAGTAAAACTTTATATAGAGACTTTACTTAAGAAAACTAGTAATAGCGCTGCCTTAAAATAAATTAGTAATAGTACTACCTTAAAATAGACTAGTAAGAGCACCGCTAAAAAAATATAATATTTAAAAATTAATGTAATATACACTAGCTAGTAATATATTACGTAATTAGTTAAATAAATTTTTTTTACTATTACTGTCGCAATTACCTAATATAATAAAAAAAATTATTTTTAAATCTAAGATTAATAAATTATATAAGAGTATAACTACTAAACTGCTAAATACTCTTTATATCTTTAGTAAATAGTTTATAAATAATCTTTTTACTAAAAAAATAAAAAATTTTATTAATAGTAAACGCGAATAAAGAATTTTTAATATATAATTATTATAAAAATATATTTAGCAGTTTTTACTCTATTCTACTAAATATTAGTAATAATAATAAAGATTATAATATTATAACCATTACTAGTTAACCTATAACTAACTAGTAGTTATAGTATAGCTTTATAGTTAATTATAAAGTATTTATTAAATAAGCGAAGACTATAAAAGCTAATATTTTATTATTTATTAGAATAGCTATTATAACTAATAAAGAGTATCTTAAAAATTAAAATTTAAGTATAAATATTTATTCTAATGTGTAACCCTTTTAATAGATAATTTATAAATAAGTATATAATTACTACTATTATTTCTATTAATAATCTTTAAGTAAGTACTATAAAATACCTAAAAGATTAGTTTACTATTATTTTAAAGAACTTTTACTATTAGAGTATATATTTATATACTAATCGAATAAATAGTGTGGCTGTGGTAGCTCGGGACGACTAAATAGGGTTTTAAAAAAGGAGGAGTATGTGTATGCCTTTATTTATTAGAGTATATTATATAGTAATTTAAACGCGGTCGAATAAATAATTAAACTTATAAAATAGTTAAATATAAATATATAAAAACTATAACGTATTACTAAAATAAATATGGTATAACTAAAACTAAAAATTTATTAGTAAAAATATAACCTTAATAGTATATTATAGCTTATATTTATTAAAAACCTAATATTATAAAAGACGATATTTTTGTTTTAAAGAAAAACTTAATATTAAATAGTAATATTAACTTACTACTAATAAGACTTTTAGTAGAGCTCTTTACCGTAGTAATAAATATAAATAATATTTTACTATAGTAATTTAGGAAGCCCGTAAACTTTATAATAAATTAAATTATTTAAAAATAACTATAAAAGACTCGCGTATTTCTATTACTAATACTAAGTTATTTAAATAAAAGAATAAAAAGTATAAAAATAATAACAGAAATAAAAAGTAATAAAACGTATTATATAAATTAATATAAAATTTTATATTTTTAAATTTATTTAATAATAATAGCGACGATAACTCTAATAACTTTAATAATTTTTTTTATTATAGTAATAAAGAATTAACGTCTTATAATAAGGGTTATTAAATATATTATAAAAATAGATAGTAACGTATTAGTATACTAGTATTAGTTACTAGTACTACTATCTTTAAGAAAGAGCATCGCTTAAATATTAAAAAAAAATATTAATAAATTTAGTAGTACCGCTAATAAGAATTTAAATATATAAATTAAAAATATAAATATACAGTTTTAGTAATTATATAAGACTTCTTTTAATAAGTAATCTAAAATTAAATATTTTTATTAAGTATATATATATCGCATAGTTATTTATATTTATAATTATATTATTATAATATTAAATAATCTGTACTAGAGTATATAAAAATTATATAATAATTTATCTTCTCTGTAGAATTATTACTATAATATTACGTAATTCTAGACTAGCTGTTTAAACTTTTACTATATTATATTATTAATACTAATTCTTAATAAACTTCTTATATAGTAACTATAACGACTTTTCTACTAGCACTAATAACCTATAACCTTTTCCATAGTAATTAAAGTACTAAAACATAATATAGTACTTCCTATAGAATTTTTTAATTTTTTTATAATAACTACTAACTTCTCTAATAGTAAGCTTTTATAACTACTTTACAGCGCGGTAGTATATTTTTTTATTACTTACTACCTATCTTACTTCTATACGTACGTATATTCCTACATTTAAATAATTTTAACTGCCTTAATAAGCTTCTTTTACTAGAGCTTCGCTTTTTTTATTACTTTAAAAAAGTTCTTTTTTTTTATTATTAAGATACTACTATTATTACTACTGCCGTTGTTATTACCGTTCTCTATTTTAAATAAAAAAGTATAACTCTTTTTTTACTATTTTTTTTACAAATTTTACTATATCCTTATATAGATAAAATTAAACTTTATCTTTATAGGTATTATTAAGATTAAAAATTATATTCTACTTAAGTAAAAAGAGGCGCGTTAGGATTAAATTAAAATTAAAAATATTAACTAAAGGATCTTTTAGCCTATTAAGTAAACTAGCTAGTTATACTACGTAGAGGTAGAAGTTAAAATAATTTTTAATATAATCTAGCTAGTTATTACTATTAGTAAAAGTTTATATTATATACTGTAAGTTACCCGGTTTAATTATTAAATACTAGAATACTAGTATTATAAATATAATAAAGATTTATAAACTTTGCGTATATATAGTATTTATAAAAAGGAGAGAAAGCTACTATACTTACTATTTTAAACGCGCTATATATTAAATATACTATATATAACTTATAGTTCTGCTCTACTTAAGATAATAATCTATAGATACTTAGTTCTTATTTTATAGTTATTATTCTGCTATTATTATAGCTGCTACTTAATAAATTATTTATTAAGTTATTACTCTACTTATTATAAAATTTAAAAAATTCTATATTTAATAGGCTCTAGTTATAGAGCCTCTGTTTCTATTTACCTATATTAAGTAAGAACGTAGTGTATACTAAATTAATATAGTTTCTACGGATAAACGTAAAGAAATATAATAATTTATAAAGAGTATTTAGATTAATTAATTAATAACTTACTATACTTATAGAATTTAACTTTAGTAAGTTATAATAATATAAAAATAAATCTTTTAGTAAATAGTTAGCCTATTTTAATAATAAAGTAACGCGTGTTTATTTAAAATCTACTTTAATAATATTTAAAACTATAATTAATTTTAATCTGCGTTTAAAAGGCGCCGTAATAAATATAGCCCTAGCTAATAAAATTTAAATATAATTTATTAAATAACTCTTCTAATATAAGACTTTTAAGAATATTACTTATAGAAAGCCTAAAAAAATAATAATAAAAATAATAAAAATATTAAGAATAATAAATTTTTTTTATAAACTAGCGTTCCTGTTAGTAAAAGACTTAATTTTATTAATTAATATAATCCCTTTATTAACCTAAATTACTATTTATTAAAAGAGTTTTATACTATTTAAGCTAAAAAAGTATACGTACGCTGCCTAAAGCCTAGCTATATACTTAATTAAAATTAGCCTAAGTTTTATAAAAAGGGCCTAATAGCCTTAATATCTATTATATAGCTTTAGATAATAAATATTTAAAATACTAATATTAATAACGTTTATAATAGAAATCGTAACGTTAAATATTAAAAAAAAAGTATAGTTTTTAAAAATAGTTATCCTTAAAGACCCTTATCTACGTATATATAAAAATTTTTTTATACTTTTTAGTATTATTTTATAATAGAGTATTATACGCCGGTAAACTAGTTAAGTCTATAATTATTTTTTATTTTATTAAGTAATATTTATTATATAGCTTTAATTAATAAACTTCGCGAGCTTTATAAAGCCGCGGTATAATATAATAATAAGAACTTAATAAATACTAAATAGCTTATATATAACGAGGCTATGTACGAGTAGTATAAATTTTAAATTCTTAAAAGTTATACTTCTTCTTTTTAATAAGAGTAAAGTATTTTACTAAATACAGCAACGCTCCGCTTATACTCTAATTATATATTTATAAATTAGTAACTACTCGTAATTATCTTTAAGGTTATTAGTAATTATTATTTATAATTATATATAATGTAGTTAGCCTAAGGGGTTACTAGGCGTATAAATTTTAAGACTAAAGGGAGTTATTAGGCTGTTACCTAGAGCCTATATAACTAAATATCTATGTTTTAAGCTAGTAAGTCTAGCTATTTATTCTACACTCTATACTATATTATTAACTTTTACTTAAAGGCACTTTACCGTATTATATCTTTATAGGTCTTTTTTATTTTTAAAACGTCCTATTATTATACTAATTTTAGCTAGATTACCGCTTATTATACTAACCGCTCCTAGTACTAATAGCTTATTAGTCTAATATTTTAATACTACTAATATTTAATAATTTAACTTATATAGTAATACTCTAAGCTAGGGTAAAATCTAAAATTAATTAAAACGTAATCCTTTTACCTACGTATAGCTTATTAATAAGTTTTATACTAATTTATATATATACGGACTTTCGGCGGAGAATAGCCTTTTTAAGTATATTATTTTTAGCTATTTTAAAGCCCTCCTTAGTACGTTATCCTATATAGATAGATTTTAAATTAATAGGATAAAAGCTTTATAAAAGCAGGTAGTTAATAAAAAAGGACTAAGAGACTTAGCGTTATTAATAGAGCTAGGGGTAATAAAGCGATTTAAGAAGTAAGCTAATAAGATAAGGCGGATCTATTAGTACGCTTATAAAATTTAAAAAAAAAAAAAAAAACTAAATATAAATTCTAAAACCTACTAGAGCGCGTAGTATTAGGTAAGTATATACTTTTATTCTTATTTAGTAAATATTATTAACTAGGCAGTAGGTACTACGGGCGGCGTAGGTACTAAAAATAGTAAGTATAGTTTTTCTTTTATTTTATAAAACTGCTAGATAAGCTAAGTATATACGTAACTTACTTTAGCGGGCTTTTATAGTATTATTATTTTAATAGGAAGTTTAACGGGTAATATAAAAGCTTACACAGAATTAGGCGGAAAAATATTATTTTAAATTATATAATAAGTCTACGATAATATTATTAGTTTATAATATTAATAGGCGGGGTAAAACGCAATAAAAATAAAATATAAAAGAATAAATAAGCCTTTTATACTTTTACTTAGGAGTGTTACTATATAGTTTATAATATATAAAAGAAATAACTTACTATTACTACGGTATATAGTATAATAAATTATTTATTTAATTATAATTAAATTTTTTTAGATAAGCTACTTTATAGCACTTAAATAAAACTAAAAGTATAAGTTAATATACTAAATAAAACGTTAGTTACTACACGTATTTTTTTAAATAATAGTTTTACTAAATAAATTATTAGTACTAATTTTATATACGCTTATAAGTTTTATATAATTATAGTATAAAGCCCTATTATTTTAAAACTTACTAGTAGTAACGTTATTAGTAAAATAATATATATAACTAAAGTATATATAGTAATTAAAGAATATATTAGTAAAAATTAGTACTAGGTTATAAATATTTATTAGATATAATATAATAGTTAGATAATTATAGCTTAAGGCTTAAAACCCTTTATATAAATAAAATAAAAATATAATAATATTTAAGTTAGACTATTACTATAGTAATAATTTATACTAGTTTTTACTTATTAAGATAATATATAATTAGTATAGTAATAGTTACTCTAAAATAATTAAACTAAAAGATAAAAATAGTATAAATATAATAGTTATTTTAGCTAAAATTACTATAAATATAGCTTATTATAAGCTAGACTCTATTATCTAGATAATACTAAAAGACTAGATATATTTTAAAATAAAAAGTAATATAAATAACGCCTAATATACTTATATAATTTTTATAAAAACTAAATATATTACTACTACTATTATTTAATTTAACTTTAATAAGTTTTATATAATACTTAATTAACTATACCCTATAATTAATAAAACTAAATAAATATTACTAATATAATTTTATTATATTATTAATTTATAAAATTTTAAAAAAGTTACGAAACTGTCTCTACGTTAATAAGGTATTAATTATAAAATATATTTAAAAAAAGGTAGCTAGCTAACTACGTAACGGTATGTTAGAGTATTATATAAAAAACTTAAAATAATTAAAGTATATATATAGACTAAAATAGTAAAAAAATATATTTATAAAAATAATATTTTCTTCACTACTCTACTACTAATTATTAAAAAGCCTAGAGAAGGTATCTAAATATATATTAATTTTTATCGCCTTAATAAAAGTATAATTAAAAATTATAACGCTCTACTAAAATTAATAAAAAATACTTACTTGTGTAAATAAGGCGCGCGTTTATTTTTTTTAAATTTAATATTATTATAGTATTTAATAAGATCTAAATTAAAAGAGGTAATAAGTATAAAACTACTTTTTTTATACGGTTTATACTATTTAAATATATAATTATACGTTTTAGACTATATAACACTTTTAGTACCTTTTAATATTATATAAATTAACTATTATATAATTACTTAAATAACTTCTACTCTATCTACTTAGACGACGTTATTATATTTAGTAAAAATAGTAAAAAATATAAATAGTACTATTTTTAAATACTATATAAACTTTATAAAGCTAAACTATATTTTAATATTAATAAATATAAATTGTTTATTTAACGTATTAGCTATTTTAATATAGGTCTATTAGTAGACGGGTTAAAGATAGATCTAGCTAAGGTTAAAGCCGTTATAAAGTAGCAGTAACCTAAAATAGTTAAAAATATTTAAGCGTTTATTAGTTTTATATACTTCTATTAATAATTTATATATTACTTTTTTAAATTACGCGACTACTAATTAAGTTAATATATAGTACTACTAGTAGAATTATATTAATACCTAGTACTAAAAAGGTTTTTAAATAATTTAAGTATATGTTTATTAACGTTTTAATACTTGTCTATTTTAATTGTAATATATATATAATTATAAAGACTAACGCGTTTAACTTAATTATTACTAGTATACTATTATAATATAAAAATAACGTTCTATAGCCTATTATCTTTGTTATTAATAATAATATAATCTATAAAATATAATTATTCTATTTATAATAAAGACCTTATAGCTATTATTAGAGCTTTTAAAAAATAGAAACCTAAGTTTACTAGTACGCTTATTATTATAAAAATATTTTTAGACTTAAAAACTTTAAAATACTTTATAATAATAAAATAGTTAAATAATTATAGGAGGGTTAAAAAAAAAGTAATTAAAACATATATCTTTTTTAAAATAATATAACTTTTTAAGTAGTATATGTAAAAATACATAAATAATACTATTTTAAAGAGAAAGACTAGCGTAATCTATTTATCTAGTTAGGGATTACTTAGTAAGCCCCTAAGGAGTAAAAAGAATTTAGTAAATATAAGACATTTTTAGAACCCTACTTTAGACTATTTTAACTTTTTATTTAACGTATAAAATTAACTTATGTTTATATATATTATAATAAAATCTATAATATATAATTATCTATAAAAGTTAATTTTTTTAATTTTTAATAATAAACTAGTAATAATATATTACTAGTACTAAGTATAGTAGCTATTAGTTCCTATAACCGCCTTACTACGCTTACAAGGAAATAATATATAATTATTAATAACTTTTTATAGTATTTATTCTACTTTTTTATAATAACTTTTTTAAAGGCCTCTATACTTTCTAATCTTAATTCTATACCTAAATTAGTCTTTTTATTATAATTTAGTCTAGATTTTAAATAACTTTATATATTTGCTATAGGGGCAAATCTGGGCTATATGCTAGATAAGGATAATGTTTAATTTTATTATTGTTAAACTAGTTTAAAACGTCCGTTATTTTATAAATAGGGGCGTTATTTTATTAAAATTACCAGCCTAAATGAATATTAATATAAAGATTATAATTATAATATAGTATATTAATTTATATATATTAATAAATTAAAGAGTAAAAAATATTAAGATAAGTTACTCCTTTTAATATTTAGTTTAACTTTAGATATAAGGACTTTATTTATATAATCCTTACTAGTATAAAAAATAAGAGAATTAGATAGTTTAATAAATATTAAATTACTTTTACCTTTTACCTAAATCACAGCCTAAACTTGTAGCATAAGATCTCGAGCTATAAAATAATAAATATAGTTAATATTAAATAAATAAAACTATAGCTTAAAAATATATAAATAGTTATATATTTTTATAATTTAAAATTTAAAATAACTTACTTTATAATTAGCTAGAAACTAATTCTTTACTAACTTTATTATTACTCCGTTTTCTAAAATTTTTTTTATTTACCCTGCCCCGTTATATTACTCACTCATTAGAAAATATTATTCTTTCTAATTTATATTTTTAATATTTTTAATATTAGTTTTTACGTATTTTATTAGTTTTCTTTAGCGTTTTCTTTATCTATAAGAGGCCTTTTAGTAGTTATATAAATAAAGTACTTTTTTTCCTTTAAAATTTTTTATAAAGGCAGTTTTATAATATTTAGACTATTCTCTAAAAAAAAAAATTTTATTTTGCTTTTTAGGGCTTCTAGTTAAGTCTCTATTAATAACCTTTTTTTCTCTTATCGTTAACTTTAAAATACAGCCTTTTAATTTTTTTTATATTATAATGTTTATTTCTTTATTTTTCATTCCTTATATAGTATTATAAATACTTTTTTTTAATTTATTTAAAGTTATAGAGATTAAAGAGAGTGAATTATATACTTTTAAAAGAAGTTTAACTTTAAATTTAAGTTTTAAAAAATTTAGCCCTATTTTAAGAAAATAGAAGTTTAAATTTATAAAAGTAAGAAGATCTTTTAGTATACTATAATTTTAAGAATATATTACGTAAGCAGGTATTATATAAATATAAAATAATTATTAGATTACTAATATAATTTAAAAAATTAGGTACGTAACCTAGACGAGTCCTAAAAGGGTATAGTTAAAATTTTAGTTAAATAAATTTAATAACTAAAAAGTTATAGAAATCTAACATAGTGGTTTAAAAAATTACTATATTTAGGTAATTTTAATTTATTATATATAATTAATATATAGTAAGTAATATTTCTATAATAATATTTATAATTTTGTCTTTAAAATAGAATTATTTAGCTATATTTAGACTTCGTAATTAAAAGTTTATATTATTTTAAAAAAGGTATCTTTTTTAGTTATTTTTTTAATGTACGCCCCTATAATAAGTCCATTAGGCTAAGTTCTTATTAGAATTTAACATTATAATTAAATAGACGTATAGTAAAAAAGATATAAAATCTAATATATTAATAAAATAAATTAAAAATATTTCTGTAAACGGATATAATATTTAAATATAGTACTAATAGTAAGTAATATTATTACTAAAATAGTTTAAATAACTTATATATATTATATATAATAGCAGTTCCCAACACGATATATACTTAACTAAAATTTTAATAAATATAATAGAGTTAAATACTATAAGCTTATTATAATAAGTTTATAAAATTAGTAAAAAGCTATTTATTTTTAAAAATTAAAATTAAAATATACCTTTAAACTCTTATCACAGTTATAAGAAGACTAGTAACGTAAAGCTACTAGACCTATTTAAAGTAATTAGCCTCTATAATAACGTCGTTAAAGCCATAGTAAAAACTATAAAAAATGGTATATACTATATACTATACTAGTTTTATTATTACTTTAGTATTTATATTAAGTTATAAAATTATTACTAAAATAATAATCTACTATATATTAATAATAAGACTGTTATTTAACATAATAATAAATTTTATACGCGAATTATATAACTATATTATAATAATTATACTATTAAATATAATAGTAAGTATAATAGTAAGTATAATACGTATATATAACTTTTATAATACTATTATTAGCTATACTATATATATAGCGTTATTTATTATATATATAACTGCCTTATTTACTCTAGATTTAAATTAAAACGTAAGGCTAAGTATAGCATATTATATTTACTACTTATACTAAATATTTACTAGACTAGTATATTTATTAATTTTATTATATTACTATTTAAGAGTTACTATAATAGTTATAACTATAGGTATATTATAGTCCTTATTAATTAACTATTTAAGAAGACAAAGCTTATACTTTTAATATTTCTTAATTCTATAACTTACGTTTAAGCTTTTATTAAATACGTTTAATATAAAGAAAGTTATTTAATAAGGTTTATTACTAACTATAGTACGTAGTTTATATTATAATTATAAAAATATTTACATAAAAGAGTTAGAATAATATTAAAATTATTAATAGCTTTTTATTGTAAAACTAATAGCTAAATAAAAATTACTAACTAAATGCTAAAAGTATATTTATATTATTTTATTAACTATGAATAAAATAATTAGACTAAGTTACTACCTATTACTAAATTTAATACTAATTTTATTATAACCTTTATAAGTACTATACTATTTAAAATTATAAAAAAATATATACTATATATAGATACTAAACCTTTAGGTAGACCGTATACTACTAAAGATTATAAAGTAATTTATAACGTATAAATAATAAAGAAGCTTATTATATATATAAACTATATAAAATAATAATTATATATAGTACTAATATTAGTATAGGTAAAAATAAAAATGTATATAAATAATTAATAATTATTTATTCTAAAAATCTATATAGGCGATTAAGTTATACTTAATATATATAGTATTAATGTACGTCGTTTTTAAAAATTAAAAAATACAAATTTAAAACTACTTAAGGTTATTAATATTTATAATAATTAACTAAGTAACAATTATAGTATAGGTTAAGATTTAAAATTTAATTTTACTAGTTACGATAGGCTTAAGAACGATTATTTATAGTTTTACCTATAATTACTTTATTTATAAAATATAATACTATTACTAAAGTAGTAGTAAGAGTTATAAAAACTAATTATTATAAAGAAAAGGTTACTAGTTTATAACGTTAAAGTAATACTAAATTATAAAATTAATAAATATATAATTAATTTTAATACCGGCTGTAAAGATCTACTAAAATTTCTTATTAAATAGGAAGATTTTACGGGGGGGGGGGGGGGGGTTTTTTTTTTACAAAAAGATATATACACAAGGTACATTTTTTGAAATTAGTCAAAAAAATTGATTAAATACAAACTAAATATTTTAATTATTTTTCTATTAAAAAATTTTTATAAAATATTATAAAAGACTTTTTT
>JASEKS010000055.1:0-43821 GCA_030770415.1 Pleoardoris graminearum | reverse complement strand
AATAAAAAATAAAAAAAAAAAAATAAAAAAAAATAATTAATAAAAAAAAAAAAAAAAAAAATATAAAAAAAAATATAATAAGATAGGTGATATGAAGGTTGAAAAATAAGGGATAGGTGGTGAGGAGGGGAGGGGGGTGGGGGGGGGATGATGGGTGGGGGAGAATATTAGAAAAAGCGTAATATAAAAAGTTACTATTTTTAAAAATTAATATAAAATTAATTAGTAAGCCTAAGAATACGTGAATTATATTATCTTAAAGAGAGAGTTATAGAAATTTATATAAGAATTTTAGTTACTGCTTTGTTAGTATACGTAATAAATTAAAATTACCTAAATATAATTATTTTTTACCCCTTTTTTTAGGTCCCTACAACTTTTTAGTTAGTAAATATATGTAACTAAAATTTTACTTATACTCTTTTAGGCCTAGTATAGGTTACGTAACTAGATTTTCGAAGTGTATTATTAATCTAATAATAAAATTATATTAATTATAAAAATAGTGCCAGGCCTAATATAAATAGTAATTACGTGATAAATTATTAATATTATAGTATATTATAATCTCTTTTAACTTTTATAAACTTAAACTTCTATTTCCTTAAAATAGAGCTAAAATTTTTACAACTCGAATATAACGTTAATTTATTTTTAAAAGTAAATAATTTTCCTACTTTAATTACTACTACTTTATAAAAGTCTTTTACCACTATTTATAACGCTATAGGGCGTATTAAAGATAAAAATAATAAAAAATATAATAATAATAGTAATATAAAAAAGGTTTATGTAGGGGGTATAAAAATGTTAACTAAAAGGAATAAAAGAGTTATTAATAGAGACTTAACTAGAAGTCCTAAAAATGAAAATAAAAGAATACTATTAGAAAATAATCTAGAGATTTTAAAAAGATAATTATAAAGAGTTTTAAAAGAGAAGGGTTATAAAACTAATATAAGTATAAAAAAACTAATAATTAATAAAGAAAACGCTAAAAAACAGTAAAATCCGCTAAAGAGAATTTAAAAAATATAAAAAATATAAATTTAAAAAAGATTATATTTTTTAATACGTTAGTAATATAAAGGGGACAATAAAATAGATAATATTATAGAGAAAAGGGTAATAATAGAATTAGAAAAGAACTGGCTATTAGTTAATTATAATGTAAGTTATTTTAACTTTTAAAAATATTAAATTATATAACTTTTTATATGTTTTTAAGTTATTGTTTTAGTTTTTTAATATTAATTATATTAATTATTTTATAGGATAAGATCTTACTCTATAGGTTTAGGGTACAATTTAGGTATAAAGTAGAAGTAATTTAGTATTTATTAAAATACCTATTTTCTTTACTTCTTATACTAGTAAGGACTATATAAATAAAGGTCTTATACCTAAGGTTAAACCCTCTATAAAAAAGGGTACGTTTTATAATACTTTTTTACCCCTTTTTTATTAATATAATAATATATATATATATATATATATTATTATATTATATTATAGTTATAGTCATTATATTTATATTAATTTAGGTTAGTAATTTTAATAAGATAACGTCCCTATCTATAAAATAACGGACGTTTTAAATTTATTTAAAAATAATAAAATTATAGTATTTTCTTATATAGTCTATAGTCCTAATTTAGCCCCTATATAAAATATATAGAGTTATATAAATAAGGACTAAATAAAAATAAAAAGGCTAAATTAGAAGTAGGATCTAGTTTATAAAGTATAGAGGCCTTTAAAGGAGTTATTAATAAAGAGTAGTATAAAATACTATAAGAAGTTATTAATAACTATATTTTATCTCTTCCTAACCGTTATAAGGCGGTTATATAAGCTAAAGGCTACTATACTAAGTACTAGTAATTTATTATTACTAGTTTATTATTAAAAATTAAAAAAGTAACTTTTATATATAATTATATATATAATATATAATTATATAACAATATTTTATATTCTTATATATTATAATTACTATTATAATATGTATAAACATAACTAAATTTTACATCTTAAATAAAAAGTTATTATAGTCTAAAATATTATTCTAAAAGTTCTTTATGTTCACTAAATATTATTTATCCCTTAGAGGCTTAGTAAGCAGCCCCTAACAGTGTAAGTAGAGTATGCTAGTCTTTCTCTTTAAAATAGTATTTTTTTCGTATTTTTAGGCCTTATAACTAAACAGTTATATTATTTTAAAAATAGTAACTTTTTTAATTATACTTTTCCTAATGTCCCCCCCCCTGTAATAATTCTAGCTAGTAAATTTACTTTAATATTATAGACTATTAAAAATATTTTATAGAGTACTACTAGTATTACCTATAATCGCTTTAATAATTAAGTATATTTTTTTAGAGACTTATAATATATAAATAACTATTACTTAGCTTATAACAAATAAATAATTAACTAATAATAAATAATAGGAAAAGATTAGTAATTAGTAAATAATTAAAAAAAATTAATAAATAAAAAAGTATAAATAGTAAATAAGTAGTATAATAAAAGTATAAATATAATATAGTTTAGTATAAAGGGTTCTCTTAAAAGTAAAAATAATAAAATAAAAAAGTTAAACTTATTGATTATACTTTATAATTTTTATAGTTAGGTTATAAAGAAAAATAATTTTATAGTTAATAATTTAAGTAGTTATGTATATACTACTCTAATAAAAATATTTTACTTTAATAAGTATCTAACTCCGCCCTATTTTATAAAAGTTAAAAATATATTAAACTTTAGAAACAAAGCTTATTAAGAAGGGGAATAGTATTATAAATATAAAGATATTCTTATTTATTTAAATAAGTACTAAAATAGGTATACCTACGCTAGTAATGTAAGCGTTTTAGTATATACTTTTATTTTACTTTAAAGTATTTAGTTAGCTGTCTATAGACAGATTTTATTAAAATATTAATATTTAATATCTACTTTAAGGCTTTATAATAACTAG
The DNA here is from genome assembly GCA_030770415.1 of Pleoardoris graminearum. NCBI lineage: Eukaryota > Fungi > Ascomycota > Dothideomycetes > Pleosporales > Didymosphaeriaceae > Pleoardoris > Pleoardoris graminearum. The sequence goes on along the minus strand of JASEKS010000055.1, from coordinate 40,835 downwards.
TAAATAAAATTAATACCTTTATAAAAAAATAAAATAGTAATTATAAAACTATATTTTTATAAGTATATAAACTTATACTAGTATATAACTAATTAGTATTTAGTATATTTATTCACATTAAGTATAAAGGTATATATATACTCCTCCTTTTTTAAAACCCTTTTAGTCGCCTATACAGCTACCACAGCCATACCCTTTTATTTAATAAATATATAAATATATATATAGTAATATAGGTAAGACTATTTTATAAAATTTAATTAAACTCTATTTATTATAAGAAAAAGTAGTATTTTAATTAAATTTTAAACTTAATAAATAATACTATTTATAAAAGACTAATAGGTATATAAGTTATTTATTATATAGAAAATAATATTTAATTAAAAATTTTTTAAAACATAACTAGTTATTATAATATAGAAATATATATATAGTTACTATTAGACGTAGCTTAAGAAAAATTATATTTTTATATAGTTTTACTTGTTTTATAGTATATAATTTATTAATTAAAATAAATAAAATATTTATTACTAAAGCTATTAAAATAAGTTAAAAATAATTTCTATATACTATAAACTGCTAATTTATAAAAACAGTATTTATTATTTTAGGACTTTATTTTAACTATTTAGGTAATAAGTTACTATCTCTTAAAATATAAATATAATTATTTTTTAAAATAATTAAATAAAAAAATAGTATTTGTAATAGGTATAATAAAAATTAAAAATTAGTAGTATACTTTTTATATAAACACTATTACGGAGAATTATTTACGTTATTATAAAAGCTTTAGTTTTATTTTAAAAATATCTATAATATTAATTTTAAAAGTACTCTTAAAAGGTCTAGAATAGTAAGTAAAAAAAAAAAACTAAATTAGCTAAATAAAAATATCTTAGTAGAAAGTAGCAGTTAAAATAAAAAATAAAAAATATAAAATATAAATTTATTAATAAAAGTAATACGTTTTAAAACTAATATAAGAGATTAATATTTTATTTTATTTTATTTAAAGTTTTATTTTTTACTGGCTTAAACTATTTGCTAATTATAGAAATTATATTATAATAATATATAAAAAAAGATAATCCGTTACTATTTCTATAGTATAGTAAATTAAAAAATAGTTTTAATAATAAAATAAATAATAATAGGCTACTATTATTATTATAGTATTTTTTTATATTTATTTATAGAAGTTGTATCGACTTTATATATACTACGTCCTTACTTATAATATAAAAGTAGGTAAAAATTAAAAGCGCTATAACCTAGGGCCTATTAAACATAGAATTTTTTAAATTTTATAGCTAGTAGAGTAATAACTTAATAAATAACTTATTAGGCGGTAACTATAATAACGGCGAAGTAATAACTATAAAACAGTAATAGAGTATCTATAAATTATTATTATTTTAGGTAGAACTATAGGCCATATATAAGGCGTTTAATATATAGGGCGTTTAAAATAGCGACTATAATAGCTTTCTCTCCTTCCTATAAATACTATATACTTAAAGTCTAAAAATTTTTTATTATTATTATTATATCTATAACGTTAGCTTTATTTTAGTATCTAATAATTAGTTTACTAAATAACCTTTAGCGTATAGTATAGACTTTTACTAATAGTAATAATTAACTAAATTATATTAAAGACTACCCTAACTTTTATTTCTACGTAGTATAGTAGGCTAGTCTATTTAATAGGCTAGATTTTTTAATTAATATTTTTAATTTTAATTTGATTTTAACGCGCCTCTTTTTACTTAAAATAAATATAATCTTTAGTCTTAATAATACCTATAAGGACGTTAAGATCTACTTCTAATTATATAACAATATAGTAGGCTTTATAGTATAGTAGTATAAAAGGGGTAAAACTCTCTTATTTAAAATAGAGAACGGCGGCGGCGGTAGCAGTAGTAGTAATAGTAGTAGTACTTTAATAATAAAAAAGAAAAACTTTTTTAAAGTAGTAAAGAAAGCGAAGCTTTAGTAAAAAAAACTTATTAAAATAGTTAGGATTATCTAGGCGCAGAAATATATATACGCATAAAAGTAGAGCTTTAAAATTTATAAATAGTAGTAGTAAGAGAGTATACTATAGCGCTGTAAGGCAGTTATATAGAACTATTAGGGAAGTTAGTAGTTATCTTAAGAGGACTAAGGAGCCCTATAGGGAGTACGGCGTTATTTTAATACTTTAATTACTATCTATCTAAAAAGGTTATAAATTATTAGCGCTGGCAGAAAAGTCGTTATAGTTATTATATAAAAAGCTTATTAAGAGTTAGTTAATTACGTAATATAGTAAAAGTTTAAATAGTTAGCCTAGAATTACGTAATATTACAGTAATAACCCTAAGAGAAGGGTATTATTATACTGTAATATAATAAGTTAACTAATTATTTTAATAATAAAAATACTTTTTGTAACGAAGCTAGTAATAAAAATAAATATTTTTTTTATAAAATTAAATATATAAAAAGTAGTTAGATTAAAAATATAATAAATAAATAAATAATATTTTATTTTTAAAGATTAATAAAGGCAGAGTAAATAAATAAAATAATAAATTTTTAAGTATAAATATTTATACGGAGTTATAGCCTAGACTTTAATTTAAATATACTTTAGTAGTGCCCTTTTAGGCCGACTTAGTCCCTTTTACTTAAAGATATAAAAAAATAAATATAAGGTTTAGTAAATTTTTATCTACTATTTTTTTTTTAGGAAAAGCTCTAGTACTATGTATAGGGGGATAAAAAAAGACTAATAAAAAAAGATAACTTTTATGGAATAAAATAACTTTATAATTAGTAAGTATAAAAATACGTAAATAATATTATTTTTTAAAAATAAACTAACCCGATATATTTTCCCTCCTAGAAGCTACTTAGTAAGTAATTTAGGAGTAAAAATAATTTAGTAAATCTAAATAATTTTTAAACCGCCACTTTAGAGCTTTATTACTTTTTATTTAATATAAAAAATTAGCTTATTTTTATATATATAATAATAGAGAGCTTATTATATATATTAATAAATTATTTTTATATATTTATATATTTATTATATAATAATTAATAAAAGTTATTTTCTTTAATTTTTAATAATAAACTAGTAAATACTATATTAGTAGTACTTAGTATAGTAGCCTTTAGCTATTATAACTATCTTATAAAAGTTAGGGAGTAATAAAATATAGTTATTAATAACCTTTTAGAATATATTATTCTATTTTTTTTATAATAGCTTTTTTAAAAGACTGTATACTATCTAAACTTAATCCTACGCCTAAATTAGCCTTTTTATTTTTAATTAGTCTAGACTTTAATTATCTCTATATATTTTTTATAGGGTATAAATTAGGGCTATAGACTAGATAAAAAAAAGTTTAATTATATTATATTTAAACTAGATTAAAACGTTCCTAGGTTTAGAAATAGGGACGTTATTTTATTAAAATTATTAATCTAAATTAATATTAGTATAAATTTTATAATTATTATATAATAAAATAATATATATATATATATATTATATGAAAAAAAGTATTAAAAAGCTTATTAAATTACTTACTCCTTTTTATATTTAATTTAACTTTAGGTATATAGACTTTATTTATATAATTTTTGCTAGTATAAGAAATAAACAAAGTTAAATATTTTTATAAATACTAAATTACTTTATATTTTAACTAAATAGTGTCCTAAACGGAAATAGTAAAGTTATAGCTTATAAAATAATTAATATAATTAATAGTATAAAAATTGAAAAATAGCTTAAAAATATATTAAAAGTTATATAATTTAATGTATTAGAAAGTTAAAATAACTTACTTTATAAGTAGCTAAAAACTAGTTCTTTATCAATTTTATTATTATCCCTTTTTTAATAATATTCTCTTATAACTTTACTCTCCTATATTACTAAGTTATTAGAAAATATAATTTTTTTTTAAATTTATATCTTTTATTTTTTTTATATTTTTATATTTTTATATTTTATTTATTTATAAGGGGCTTTTTAGCACTTATATTTATAAAATAATATTTTTCTTTTAGAAAATTTAAAAATATCTTTTTATAATGTTTAGACTATTTTCTATTTATAGTCTTTTATTTTCTTCTTTAGAATTTCTAGTTAAGTCTCTATTAATAACTCTTTTTTCTCTTTAAATTAATTTGTTTACTCCGCCATTTTTAACTTTATTTATATTATAATTCTTTTTTTATTTATAATTCTTTTAATAGTATTATAAATACTTTAAAAAACTTATACAAAATAAAAAAATAATAAAACTAAAAGTATTTACTTTTAATAGTAAGTTAATACTAAATTTAAATTTTAAAAGATTTTACTCTATTTTAAAAAATAAGAAGTTTAAGTTTATAAAAATTATAAAATGTTATAATATACTATAATATTAATAATATATTATATAATTAGTAATTATATAAGTAAAACTTAAATTTTTATTAATAATATAATGTTATTATTAATTTACTAATATACTTTAAGAAATTAATAATATAACCTATACTAGTCCTAAAAGAGTATAGTTAAAATTCTTATTAAATATATTTACTATTTAAAAAGTTATAGTACTCTAACCAAGAGGTTAAAAAACTTTTTATATTTATTTAATTTTATTTTATTATCTATATATACTAAGCAGTCTTTAAAAGGGTAAATATATTACGCTTATCTTTTTTTTTTAATATAGTATTATTTACGTGTTTTTATATTTACTAATTATAAAGTTATATTATTTTAAAAAAGAAATTTTTTTTTTAGTCTTTTTTTTTCCTTCTATAAAATATATTAGGTATAGTAATAATCTAAAGTAGTATAATATAGTAGATTTTAAAAATAGTCTATATAAGCTCTATAACTTCTAATAAACTAATCTAGCTTAATTTAAACCTTTATAAAGGTTAAATTTTTAAATAAATTACTAAAAAAAAAGGGACACTAATAACTATTTAGATAATAATAAGCTAATAAATACATTAGCTAAGTAATATAAAAAACTCTACTAAAATAATAAATTAAAGATTAAGTATTAGAAAAACACTCTACTTTAATTTTAATAATAATAAAATAAACGTAAAAAAAAGTCTTTATAAATATACATAGTTTTATATAATTAATATTAGAGTTATAGTATTACTACTAGTTAAGATAAAAATATTATTTTAGTTTATAAGGTTTTAACTAAACTTATTACTAGTTTTAGGTTAGACTTTTTAGATTATATAAAAATACTTATTTAAAAATAAAAAATATAGTAAGCTAAGTAAATTAGTTATTTATTTAAAAAGTTATAATAGAAGTAGTAGTAAAAATAATATTAAATTTAGTTTTGCTATAAAATAATTTAATATTATTAAACTAATAAAAATATATTATTTATTTAAACTTAATAGTATTATATATTAATATTAATAGTACGTATAAAATATAAATATAATATTAAATATAAGTTATGTTAATAAACGTAGCCAAATATTAATAAAAGGACATAAGAGTATTAAAATATAGTAATAGATTTATAGTTTTATAGTTTTTATAATAAATATATTTATAAATTTTAAATAAGAGCTAGGGCTTTAAAACCCTTAGCCCTAGTGTTAATTTAAAACTAATTCTATATATAATATAGTACTTAGTAGTAATACTCTATAGTTATAAATTTAAACTATTAATTATTTAAAAAGTAAAAATTAAAATTAGTTTTTATTTTATATATACTATATATTTTAAAGCTAGTTAGCCGAGCGCTTAGTATATTTTTAATAATTATAAAAGACTATATTAGTACTCTAAATATCTATAGGGATATAACGCACATTTTAAAATAGTAAATTATATAAATTATTTTTATAGTAATTTATATTTTTTTTATTAATCTATATCTCTAATACGTCTAAGTAATAAAAAATAATAAAAATAGAGAAAGAAGTACCGTAAAAAACTATTAATATATATATATAAAATATAAACTAGTTTCTATATTTAAAAAAAATAATAAATTTTAAAAACTACACTTAGCATTATTATAGAACTATATTAGATTTATTTTATTTTTAATTTAAATAATTTATACGTTTAGAAATTTCTATATAAAAAAAAATAATTTTTTTTAAAAAATACTAGTTATTATACTATTAACTTATACAAAAAACTATATAATAATAATATATAAACTTTTAAAAATATTTTAGCTTAATAGAAAAATTTTATATACTTTTTTTAAATATATTAGATAGTACCGTAGCATTAACTATTAATAAAATAAAAATTAATTTTAGTACTATAATTAATTAGTTATAAAAAAACGCTCTATTAAATTATATTACAGAGAAAATAAAAATATATATATTAGTTAAACTAGAACGCTAATAGTATATAAAAAGAAAATTAAAGTATATAAAAAAAGTAAACTAAAAACTATAAAAAATAATTTAAAAAGAAAATATCTATTACTAAGTAGTTAAAAGGAGTCTCTAATACTTATTTTTAAAAATTAAAATTTATTATATTAGAGCTATAAGTGTTATAAATTAAGTTTATTATAGAAGCTTAGCTTATAAAATACTATAGTTATTTAGTAATTTTAAATTATATAATTATATTTACTATATAATAGAGTATAAATATTTTTTTAATTACTTTATACTTTTTAAAAAAGTTAAGCTATTAGTATTTATTAGTATTTTTATAATATTATAGTTAGATTCTATTTAACTAATACTATTCCTTTTATTTAATTATAACTATTTTTAGTAGTTATACTACTAAACTAAACTAAGTATTAAAAAATAATAAGAGTAGCCTAAAGAAAATCTTATAGCGTAATAATAAAGAAAAGTGTATTTTATAAGTAACTATATAATTAATAAAAGTAGCTTTTAGTTAATATAGTCGCGGAACTAAAATTAAAACTAAAATAGTTTTTAATAAATATTATTTTTTTACGTTTATCTATAGGAGCTGTATCGACTTTATATATACTATATCCTTACTTAATATAGAAGTAGATAAAAATAAAGATACTATAACCTAAAGCCTATTAAATATAAGATTTTTTAAATTTTATAGCTAGTAGAGTAATAATTTAAACTAATAACTTATTAAACTGTAGCGGTAATAACGATAGGGTAATAATTATAAAATAATAATTATTTATTATAAAAAAAATTATAAAAATTATATATAACGCGTTTAATACACAGCGTGTTTAAAATTGTAAATATATTAGTTTTCTCTTCTTTTTATAAATACTATATACTTAAACTCTAAAAATTTATTATTATTATTATTATTATTATTATTATATTTATAATATCGGCGTTTTAGTATTTAATTATTAAACTAAGTAACCCGTAGCGTATAGTATAAGCTTTTACTAATCATAAAAACTAGCTAAGTTATATTTAAAATTATTTTAACTTTTACCTTTACGCTATATAACTGGCTAGTCTACTTAATAAGCTAAAAAAATTTTTAATTAACGTTTTTAATACTAATTTAATTCTAATATACCTTTTCTTATGTAAAATAGTTATAATTTTTAAGTTTAATAATACCTATAAGGACGCTAAAATCTATTTTAAATTATATAGTAATATAGTAGACTTTATAGTATAATAATATAAAAAAAATAAAACTTTTTTATTTAAGATAGAGAATAGCAGTAGTAGCGGCAGTAATACCTTAATAATAATAAAAAAAAACTTCTTTAAAGCGGCGAAGAAAGTAAAACTCTAGTAAAAAAAGTTTCTTAAAGTGGTAAGAATTATTTAAGTATAGGGATATACGTACATATAGGAGTAAAAGTAGGGCTTTAAAGCGGGTGGCGGGCGATAGAAAAAGGATACACTACGGCGCTATAAAATAGTTATAAGAGCTTATAAAAAGATTATAGGTTATTAGCGCTAGTAGAAAAGTTATTATAGTTACTACGTAAGAAGCTTATTAAGAGTTAATTAATTACGTAATATAGTAGAAGTTTAAATAGCTAGTCTAAAGTCGCGTAACGTTATAGTAATAACTCTAAAAAAGAGATTTAATAAATATTATAAAAGGTTCTATAGTAATATAGAAATTTATAATATATTTTAAATAAAAACTCTTTTAGTTTTTACTACAGGCCTATTTTTAAAAAGTGTAAGTAAGTTTAAGTATAAGAATATTTTATTTTTAGCTTTTTTAGAGTTATATTATATTAATTAAAAATATACTCTTTTACTACTCTTATTCTTTTAGTAGTAATTATTTTTACGATAATAATATTTTTTATATTTATAAATCTAAGCCTAATTTTAGACTTTAGCTTAGTAGTTAGTTAAAATTTTAATAAAAGTAGTAGCTGTGTTAGGGCTAATAATATTTTAATTTTATACTTTTATCTATCTAACTATAAAAAATTTATTAAAATAGGAAACTTACCTATTACTTTAGCAAGTATTTTAGAGACTTTAGTTATATATAATATTTACTTTTTTATTTAATTACATAAAAATAAATTTAACTATATTATAACGTATATAATTATTTTATAAAGTTTAAATAGTATATATACCGTAAAGTATTTTATAGTTTCTACTTTAACTATTTTTATTAATAAAATTAATTTACTAATTTACTAAAGTAAAATCTATTATATAGTACTTAGTTTATATTATATACTAATATTAGATTTATTAATAGATATAAAGATATTAATAAACTTAATTATTATATCGTTATTACGGCTAAACTATTTATAGTTCTTTAGTAGACCTAAACTATATAAGTATTTTTCTTTTATTTATTAAAAATTAATATAATTTCTCCTTATTTACTAGAGCCTATCTACTCTTATAATAGTAAGATTATCTATTTTATAGTAGATTAAATATTATAATATATAAAATCTAAAGTATACTTTAGCGTATTAAAATATATTAGAGAGAAAACTAAAAATACTTAATAAAGTTTACTTATTTAGGATATAACTTATATATAGGATATAGAGTATAAAAATAAATTACTAGTCTTAATATTAAAGCAACGGTTATTTAGCTTACTATTAAGTATAATTATAGTTAAAAAAATAATATAAAATAAATTTCTATTATCTAATATTTAGTTTATTAAATTATTATACCTAAATTTATTAGTAACTTTATTTACCCTAAAATATATTTTTTTTATTTAATATATAAATTAAATACTATATTAGATAAGTTGATTACTAGTTTAGTCTATAATTTATTATTTAAAAATTTAATAATATTTCTTTTTAATATTAGAATTAAAAGTATAATATTAATTTCATCTATTATAACGTTGTTAAAATATATATAAAAATCTAGTATCTATAGATTTATGTTAAATATTTATATACTATTATACTTTTTTATATACTTTATTACTTATAGCTATATTGTATTTACCTTTTCTAAATTAGAGTAATTAACTAAAATAATATATTTAACTCTCTAATTTTCTTTTATACTAATTTTAAAAGTTATAGAGACTTTTTTAGTAACTTTTTATTAATTAAAAATAACTATTTCTTTATTAGCGAATTAGTCCTTTTTAGTAAAGTATATATTTACTTATTTAACTTTAGTTAATTCTTTTTTATTTTTTTACTAGTTATAGATTTTATAATTTGTACTTTCTATTTATTAGGTTATATACTTATAGGATTTATTTTAATATAGTCTTTTCTTTCTAATATTTATTTTAAAATCTATAATCTCTTTTTAGGTAGCCTTTTTTATTTTTTTTTAGCTTATTACTACTTCTTTATTTTTTTACCTCCTTAGCTTATCTCTTTTTTTTTTCAGCTAGTTTATTTTATTTTTATTTATTTTATACTAATAGTTATATTAACTGTTACTTATCTTTTACTAGAGAATTAGTATTATTTAGTAAAATATAGACTTGTTTATTTAACTCTACTTATATAGAGGAGTAATAGAAAAAAGGGTTAATTAAAAAAGACTAGTTTTTTAAACTTCTATAGCTTTATTAATAGTGTATATATTAAATTATAAGTTTTACTTTATTGTATTAGAAGTTAAATATAATTATTTAATAAAGCCGAATTAGGCTTAGCGTATTTAGAGTCTGAGTTATATAGTCTTAAACTTAAGACTTTTTTTTATCTTAAGTTTATCTCCTTCTAACTTTTTTACTCGAGTTTAAAATTTGCTATAAAATATATATATATTAGTAAAATCTATATATAATCTATAACTAAAATTTTAGATATTATTACTTATTAAAATATGTAGTATATTAAATTTAAAAATTAAGACTTATTTTAAATAATATAGACGTTTTTTTATAAAACTAATATTTAATTTATTTGCAAAAATCTAAAATATTAAAAATAAGTAGAACTATATAGAAAACTTAAAAGTAGTAAAAGTGTATAATTAATAAATATATTATATTAGTAATAGTTAAAAAACTTTTTAAATTTTTATTAAGAAAAAGTCTTATAACTTTTAAAATAGTAAAGATAATAATATAAATCTTTAAAAGACTTTTTAGCTATATATAGTAGGGTAATAGCAAAAAGAGTACTTAAAAAAAACTAGTTTTTAAAAGTTTAATAACTCTATTAATTTTAAATTTAAAAAATTAAAAAAAGAAATACTACTAGAGACAGAAATAAAATATAGTATAATATTACCTAATTAGACTTAGCGTATATATACCTTTAGTTATATAACTTTAAACTTAGTACTTTTTTTTTACTTAGGTTTACTTATTTATAACTTTTTAACTAGCGTATAAAATTGCCTGTAATATATATATATATATATTAGTAACTGCTGTATATTAAGTATATAATAGTGTTTAACTATAATTTCTTATCTAAATATTTAATATTTTAAATTTAGAATTTAAAGTTTTAGTTTAAAGATTTTAAAGAGTTTTTATAAAAGTAAATATTTAATTTATATTTAATATTTAAAATCCTAATTAAAGGTAGAATAATATAGTAAGCTTAAAAATATAATTATTTTTTAATTTACTATTATATTAAACTAGTAATAGCCGAATAATCTTTTAATTTTTTTTTATTTAATTTCTTATAACTTTTTAAATAGTAAAAATAATAATATAAATATAATCTTATAATGTACGCTGTAAATAATAGTAAATTATAAATATTTTATTATTACCTAAATAGATTAGTCGAAGTTTAGATATATATTATCTAATAATAATAATATATTACTTCTTCTAAAGTATTACTACTATATTTATAATTATATATTATATTATATAAAATATTAATTATGTAATATTTATAATAATATTTCTCGTTATTTACTCTTTTCTAGTTTTTTTAGAATATTAGATAATTCCTTTAAAATATTATTTATATATATTATAATTTTTTAAAAATATTTATTACAATTATTAATATAATATATATAAAAATTAGCTAATTTTATTTCTAAAATAAAAAGTTATAATAGTGTAAATTAGAGTATTAAAATACCTCTAAGTTTACTATTTTTACCTACTTTTAAATAGATAGCTAAGCAGGCCATAAACTGTAATAAAATTTACTTAACTTTTATTTAAAATAAAATATATTTTATATTTTTACGCTTACTAATTATATAGTTATATAATTTTAAAAAAGTTAATTTTTTTAAATACTCTTTTTTGCTGTCGTCCCCCCTATAACGTAATAAACTTTTAATATTATATTATTATCTAAACAGGTTAGTTTAATTTTCAGTATATATTATCTAGTAATAATAATATATTATTACGCTTAAATTACTACTAAAATATTTAAAAATATACTTATAATTATATAATATACTAATTACGTAATATATATAACTACTATTAATATATATACTATTTTGTAATATTAATAAAATATTAAATAAATTTTACAAAATATTATTAACTTATAGTAGAGATTATTATATAAATAAGACATTAATATTAGTTATATATATATATATTTTATAGTAAATTTTAAACTCTAGTAAAAAAGTTATAAAGAGATAAACTTAAGATAAAAAATATTTTTAAGTTTAAGACTATATAACTAAGACTCTATATAGGCTAAGCCCAATTTAGTTTTATAATATAATTATATTTAACTTTTATTATAATAAAATAAAATATCTAATTTAATATATATACTATTAATAAAGATATATAAGTTTAAAAAACTAATCTTTTTTAATTAACTATTTTTTTTACCATACTATAGTTAAAAAAAAAGATGTACTTTATTATTTCTTTACGTTTATCTATAGAAGTTATATTAATTTAGTATATACTATATCCTTACTTAATATAAAGGTAAGTAAAAATAAAGATACTATAATCTAGGGCCTATTAAATATAGGATTTTTTAAATTTTATAGCTAGTAGAGTAATAACTTAACTAATAACTTATTAAACTATAATAGTAATAATAGCGTACGGGTAGAGCTATAGTTAAAGCTATAGATAGAGCTATAAATAAAACTATAGGCCGTATATAGCGCGTTTAAATTACGCCTTTTTCTCTCTTCTATACTATATAATACCTTCTAAAATATCTTCTTCTTTTTCTTTTTCTACTATTATAGATTATTATAGCTAAGAGGACTTTAAAACCCGCTTTTAGGCGCCTAATAATTACGATCGACTCTAGCTAGTTAATAATAATAATAGTAATGATAGTAATCTTAATTTTTATTAAGAATTTAGATAACTAGTAGGACTATATTAAAAACCACCTAGGACGTTATTATAAGCTTATAGAGGAGACTAATTTTTTTAAAGGGCTAGCTTTTTTTAATATTTTTAGTTCTAGGTCGGCCACTATATAGCTTTTTATCTTTAAATATAAGATAATTCTTAATTTTAATATTTACAGCTTATACTTATACGATAATATAATAGAGCTAGTAAAATAATAATTTAAAAGCGCTAAAGGCTTACTAAGTAAGATAGAGGAAAATAATATACGCTTAAAAATAAGTAAAAAAGAATTTTTTTAGGCAGCGTAAGGAAAGTAGGCGTAGCTTTAAAAAAAAAGCTTTTAAAAGTAGTTAAAATTATTTATACGTATACGTAGGAGTAAAATAAGTAATAAAAAAAAAATACGCTATAGCGCTGTAAGGTAGTTATAAATATTTACTATTAAAAAAGTTAGTAATTATATTAAAAGGACTAAAAAGTCCTACGAAAGAGGCGTTATTTTAATATTTTAATTATTATTAAAAAGGTTACAGGTTATTAGTAATAGTAAAAAGTTATTATAGTTATTATATAAAAAGCTTATTAGAATAAATTAGCGTTAACAATTACGTAATATAGTAGAAGTTTAAATAATTAGTCTAGAATCGTATAATATTATAGTAATAATTTTAGTAAAGAAAGATATACTTTATTATAAATAAGTGTAGAAGTAGGCTTTAAAAAAGAAATTAAATAAAAATAAGTAGTTTACGTCTAAAAGACGTATAAATACTTTATATTAAATTAAATTAATACTTTTATAGTTAACTATATATAGTAAAAGTATAATATTTATAGTATAAGTAAAACCTAGACTAAGTTAAATAAAAAGACTAAAAAGGTAGCTTTAGCTGCTATAGCGGCTACTGCTTATACTAAAAAATATACTTTAGTTAGTTAAAAAACTTTTATACTAGTAGAAAGTAAATAAAAAGTTAATAATAAATTATTTTAGAGTTTTTTAGAGTTTTATAGTTTAGTTAGACTTAAAATAATATAAATTAGTATTTATTCGACTATTTAAGACTTGTTAATAATAATTTATAATAATTTAAAATAATATAGTTTTATAATACACCTACTATAATAAACTATACCTTTTTAAGTTTTTTTTAGACTTTAACAGCTTTAATAAGGTTATATAGTATTATATAAAAAAAAAAGTAAAGTATAGTATTAAAATATTAGTTTAAAAAAGGTATAAGCTAAAAAGAATATTTTTTTAGATATAGTTAAAAAATGGAGCGTATATAAAAATTATAAAAAATATTTTTAGTTTAGTTAGTATAAAATTTAAACTTATAGCTTTAGTATATAACTTAGTATATAGGTTAATATATAGGTTAATATATAGCTTAGTATACTAAAGTTTAGTATAGTAATATAAAGCTATAATTACTTTTACTCTTTTTTTTTAAAATTAAATATTATTATAGTAGTAGTAATATTATAATACTTTTACTTAATTATATTATTAAAGTTATATAATAAAATGTAGTATGTTAATATAAATATTAGAAGAGTGTTTATTTTTAGTAACTTATAGAGTATCGTTAGCTAACGTTTATTATAGGTATATTAATATTAACTTTATATATTATAATTACTCTTTAAAATAAAACTATAATAACTAAGCTTTATATACTCGTTTATAAGAGTATACCTAATAATAACTTTTATATATAAATAGTAAAAGTAGTTATAAAACATTTATTATATATATAAATATTAGTTAACTAAGTTAGCGTTATAGAAGCCTTTAATATATTTAAAAATAATAGTATAATACTACTTACCGCTTATTTATTAAAAATAAAAGAAATAGGTATAAAGTAATAATAATAGTAAAGAAAAGTATTATACTATATTTATTAGTAGAGTATATTTAAATATAGTACGTTAACAATAACTATAATAATAATTTTATTATATTATATAATAATAAGCTAAAATACCTTATAAAAAGGTTATATAGAGAAAAAGTAGTAAAAAAAAAAATAAACTTTATACTTAAAATAATAAACAGAGTATAAATTTAAAAAGTATATAATATAATAATAATTATAAAAGTAAGAATAGCAACTATTATATATTAATAAAAAAATATGTAAGTATATTAGGTTACGTATATACGTAAGTATTAATAAGTATTTATATATTAATATACTATATAAAGGAGTTAAAAGATTATCTATAAGTATATATAGTAGTTCTTTAATATTATCTATACTTAAAAACAAAATTAACTTAACAGTTAGATATACAGGGGGATAATAGTAAAAAATAGTACTTATAAATATTTAGTTTTTTAAAATAATATAGTTTTCTAAATAATAAATATATTAAATTTAAAATTATATTAGCTGATGTAGAAAGTTACGATAAATAATATAGTAAAGCCTAATTAGGCTTAGGGTATTTATAGCCTTAGTTATATAGTCTTAAACCTAAGAATTTTTTTATCTTAAGTTTACCTCTTTATAACTTTTTAACTAGCGCCTAAAATTAGTTATAAAATATATAGATAATACTAATAACTAAATAGCTTTTATAACTAAAATATATGATATAGTTACCTATCTAAATATATAGTATTTTAAATTTAAAACTTTATATCTTAGTTTATATAAAATAAAGGTTTTTTTTAAAAAAGTAAATATTTAATTTAGTTTTAAAAATCTAAAATATTAAAAATAAGTAACACTAAATACGTAACTTAAAAATAGTAAAAGTTTATAATTTATAATTATATTACGTTCGTAATATTTAGAAAGCTTTTTAAATTTTAATTAAAAATAATTCTTATAACTTTTAAATTATAAAAATAATAATTTAAGTACTTTATATAAAGAGAGGTAAAGTGTAGCGTTAAGACACCAGTCTAAAAAAGGTATAGGCTAAAAAAAGTTATTTCCTTAAATATAGTTAAAAAAATAAGCGTATATAAAAACTATAAAAAATATTATTTTATTTAAGTTAGTAAACTTATAGTTATAGTATATAACTTAGCGTATAGTTTAGTATATAGCTTAGTGTACTAAAATTTAGTATACTAGTAGTATTAAACTACTATTACAGGGGGGTGACATTGGGAAATGCGTAATTAAAAAAGATTAGATTTTAAAAGTTTTATAACTCTATTAATATTAAATTTAAAAATTTAAAAAGAAAACTTATTTATAGACAGAATTACGGGATATAATATAATAAAGCCTAATTAGGCTTAGTGTTATTATAGCCTTAGTTATATTGTCTTAAACCTAAGACTATTTTTTTTACCTAACTTTACATCGTTATAACTTTTTAACTAGCGTATTAAATTAGCTATAAAGTATATATATATTAGTAACTACTATGTAATATTCATATACTAAATTTTAGGTATTATTTCTTATTTAAATATTTAACAATTTAAGTTTAGAATATAAAGTACTTATTTAGAGATTTTAGACGTTATTTAGAAAACTAGATTTTTAACTTATTTTTAAAAATTTAAAATTCTACGTAAAGGTAGAGCTATACAATAAGTTTAAAAACGAAATAATAATTTAATTTAGTATTATATTAAATAAGTAATAGCCTAAAAACTTTTTATAGCTTTTTTAATTTAAAGTCTTATAACTTTGTAAATAATAAAGGTACTAAAATACATTTTGTCTTAAATTTTAGACTATAAAAAATACTAAAGTACTAATATTTTATTATTGCCTAACTAGGTTAGTCTAATTTTAAGTATATATTATTTAATAATAATAATATATTATTAACTATAAATTAGGACTAAAATGTTTAACATTATATATAAAATTATAAAAAATATAAATTATGTAAGATATATTACGCTGTTTCGTAAGTTTTATAATATATTAATTTTAATAAAATATTATATAATCTTAGTAATATATTATAAATATATACTATAAATGTTTATATAAGTAATACATATAAAATAGTAATTTATATATATTTTTTTGCCCATTTAATACGCTAAATAACAAGTTATTAATAGGTAAATCTAAGGATAAAAAAAAGTCCTAAGTTTAAGCCTACATAACTAAGGCTATAAATACGCTAAGCCTAATTAGGCTATATTATATTATATTATATAACATTTCCTATTAATAATATTAGATTTAAATTTTTAAATCTAATATTTAGAGAGTTATTAAACTTTTAAAAACTAGTCTTTTTCGACTACGCTTTTCCCAATGTCACCCCCCTATACCTCTACTTTTTTTTTTAGGCTAAGCTACTATAGTATTATTATATTATAATACGCCTACTTTGCTGTATTTTTATTATTAAAGTTATTATTATTAAAGTCGTAAAATAGAATTTAGTATATTATAAATACTAAAATAGTATTTATTTTTAGTAGCATATAAGGTATACTTAGCTAATAATATTTATAAATATATTAACAGCGATTTTACGTTTCCTAATTACTTTTAAAAGTAAAACCTTAATAATTATAAATAGAGTTAAGTTTTATTTACCTATTTATAAGAGTATATCTAATAATAACTTTTACGTACAAGTAGTAGAGATAGTTATAAAATATTTACTATTAAATATACTAGCGTACGTAGCAGTTCTTAATATACTAAAAAAAAAAATTATAACGCTATATACCGTATACTTACTAAAACTAAAAAAAAAAAAGGAGATAAGTGTATAGTAATAATAGTAGGGAAAAGTATTAAGTTATATTTACTAGTATAGTACGTCTAGATACTATATAATAAAAATAAAAATAGTAGTTTAGTTATACTATAAGGTATTAAGCTATAATAGCTTATATTAAAATTAAATAAAAGAGAAGTAATAAAAGGAGAAGAATAAGAAATTAACTTTATACTAGAGATAATAAACGGGGTATAGTTATAGAAGGTACTTAACGTAGTAGTAACTACTAAATTATACTAAATTTCCTACTAGTCCTAGGTTATAAAGTATAAAATAGGTATAATAGCTACTGTGCGTTAATAATAGAAAAAAATAAGTAAGTATAAATATATATTACGTAAGCGTATATATATACGCCTAAGTATTAGTAGACGTTTATATATTAATAGAGTATAGGCGGAGGATTTAGAGGACTATAGACTATAAGTAAATAAATAGTAGCTTTTTAATACTATCTATATTACCTATAAAAAGATTAACTTAATAGTTAAATATAAGGTAATAATTATTATTTATAGTAAATAAAACTGTAAAGACTCTCCTATATAAATACTTTTAAATATTTTTTAATATAAAAAATAATAAATTTTAAATATTTTACTATAACCTAAATAGGTTAAACTAATTTTAAGTATATATAATTTAATAATAATAATATATGATAACGGTTAGAGTACTACTAAAATAATTAAAAATATATTTATAAATTAATAAAATACTGGTTACGTAATACATATAATTATTATTTAATAATTTATAATTTTATAATATTAATAAAAAATAAAATTATTTTTATAGAATATTATTAACCTATAGTATAAATTAATATATATATAATATATTAATACTAGTAATATATACATATATTATAGCAAATTTAATATTCTAGTTAAAAAGTTATAAAGAGGTAAACTTAAGAAAAAAAATTCTTTAGTTTAAGACTATTTAACTAAGACTATAAATGTAATAAGCCTAATTAGGTTTTATTATATAATAATAGAAAATCTTTTCTCTAGAATAATATTAATTTAAATATAATATATTAAATATTAATTAATAATATAACTTTAAAAAAACTAATTTTTTTAAGTACTCTTTTTCGCTGTTATCTCCCTATAAGGTAATAACTATTATTTATAAATAAAACCGTAAAAACTCTATTATTCTATAGTATAAATAATACTATTTTATACTTAAATTATATTTTTTATTACTCTATATACTATTTTAATCTAAATTAAGCTAATCTATATTAATTAAATACTTTTTTTAATATATATTTTAATTAGAATTTAGCTAAATTAATCTTTATTTCACTAGCTTCTGTTCAAAAAAAAATATTAATAGCGCTATTAAACACCTTAAGCAACTATATAAAAAAAACTTAAAATAACTTTTATCAAAAAATAATAAGGTAAAAATAGCTTATAATCTTTATTATTTATTTATTCTTCTTTTTATTAAGAGAACGTCTTTAACTTTAGCCTATTTTAGGTTCTTTTAGCTGTTTTTTTATTTTATAAGGATTTCCTTACGTATTTAAAATTTTTAAAAGATTTTTACGGTAATATTTAAATCTAGTTTTTTAAAAAAGTTTTCTTTTAGATAGTCTTTTTCTTTTACTAGGTATTTCTACGTTTTTTTTAAGTATAATATTCTTTTACTACCTTTTTTATTTTATATATATTATTATTATATTTTTTTAAAATATTTATAATTAGTTTTATATAATATAATAATATACTTTTTTAATAGTATAGCTTAAAAAGTAAATCGTAAAAAGTAAAATAAATCTTTTTAATACTAAAACTATCTATTTTATAAGCTATTAAGCTAATTTAGTTTAATATAATTCTAGATCTAAAATATTTATAGTTTAATTTTTATTTACTTCTATTAACTATATATATTAACTTAATATAAATACTTTATCTTTAGTTTTAAATTTAGTAAATTTATTTTTCATTTATATTTATTTTTTAGTATATATTAACTACGTTAATCTTATTTTAATATTTTTATTATTATATAATAAGAGGTAAAATATAGCGTTATAATACTAGTCTAAAGAAGTTATATACTAAAAAAAGTTATGTTTTTAAATATAGTTAAAAAAAAGTACGTATATAAAAATTATAAAAAAATATTATTATTTTAGTTAATATAGAATTTAAACTTATAGTCTTAGTATATAGCTTAATATACTAAAGTTTAGTAAACTAGTATAAGACTATCTAACTATAATTACTTTTACTTTTTTTTTAGATTAGGTAGTACTATAGTACTAGTAATACTATAATATTTTTACTTTAATATATTATTAAAGTTATATAATAGATTTTAGTATATTAATATAAATACTAGTATAAGATTTATTTTTAGTAGCTTATTAGGTTATATATATATTTAAGTATTAGTAAGCATTTATATATTAATAAAATAAATGAAAAATTTAAAAAACTATTTATAAATATAAAAATAGTAGTTGTATAATACTATTTATACTTAAAAAAAAGTTCAACTTAATAGCTAAATATAAGATAATAACGATTATTTATAAATAAAGTTCTAAAGACGTTACTATATATTTTATTATAAGGCTATAACTTTAGTTATAACTCTTTTTTCTAAAACTAGTTTACCTTTATTTTAACCTTTAATAAGCTAATTTAGAATTTAAAAATTAAATTTATAATATATATTAGAAAATAGTTTAAATTATTATATATATATATTATTATTATACGTAAATTTCGTAATAACGAACTATAATACTTAGTTATTTTATTTTAAAGTATAGTAATAGTATAAATACTATTTTAAAGTCTAGTTTACTTTTAGTTTAGTTATTAGTTTACAGTAATATGTAAACGTAAAAATACGTTTAGCGTTTAAATAATAGTTAAATATATCTTAATATTTTAAATTTATTAAAAGTTTTTTATATAAAATAATATATAAAAAAATATTATAAAGTTATACTGTATTACGTATTTAGGCCTAATCTAAATTAAAACTTATTTAATTAAAATATACTAGTATATAAATATAAAAATAAAGTTGTAAACTTGCTTAGAGTATATACTAAGTAGTAAATTAGTAATAAAATTTATTATAATACTTCACTAAAAGCTTTATAGTAGTAAAAAAAGGTAAAAGAGACTGTATAAATAATATTTAGCTATAATAAACTAGTAATAGTATAAGTAGTTATTATAATAGTTTATAATATTTTTATAAATACTTTCCTAAGTATATTAGTATAAACGCTTATTTAGAGTTTTTACTATTCTAAAATAGCTTACTGTTAAGTTATTATAATATTTATAAAATACTTATACTTTTTTTTTGATGTATTTTTAAAGTAGTAATACTATACTAATTTAATAATAGGTAAATTAAGCTACTTTAGACTACTTCGGACTTTAATATATTAAAATTAATTAAGTTATAAATATTAGTTATTTATTACTCCTTTAAAGATTATAGCTCGAATATTATACTTTTTTTTTACTTAATAACATTCATAAAAGTATTTTTAAATTATATAGTTTACTTTTAAACTTTTTATAGATTAACTAATTATAATTACTACTATTATAAGTTTTTGTTATAAAGTTTTACTTAATAATAATTTTATAAAGATAAGAAAGTTTTTAATATAATATTACACTAGTGCTTAGATGTTTATAATATAATTTAATTACTACGATACACTATTAGCTAAGTTAGTTATTTTTAATTGATAACTAATTATAAAATTATACTTAAATAGCATTAAATATAAATAAACTTAAAAGTAGTTAAAAACTTCTATTTTTGCAAACTATTTTAGATACCTATAATTTATCAAAAATATTAAATGGGCAAAATTTAAAACTATAATGCTAATATTTTTAACTTTTTATAATTATACGTAATTCTTTATTATAAGTGTTATAATTATATTTCTACTAAATAAGCTTATATAAATAAAAGTCTACTAGCTATAATTTTCTATCTTTAGTTTTTATAAAAATTAATTAGCTTAAAATACTATAAATTACTCCTTTTAACCAGTTTTAATCTAGTCTTACCTACCGTTTTTAATATATTAAGTATAAAGCTATATATATACTCCTCCAATTTTAAAACCCCTTTTAGTCGCCTATATAGCCACTATAGCCACGCTTTTTATTTAATTAATATATAAATATATATCCCTTTTAAAGTATTTACTTTAACTTTAATTTTTTTTCTCTTAAAATAAGCTAGTATCAGTATTTTAGAAAAGGAATCTTTAAGTTTTTAAAAAGTTTATTTTTACTCTTTTTACTAATATTAAATAATTAATTTTTTTCCTTTTTTTACACAGAGCTGCCCTAAGTTAATTTTAAGTCTTTTTAAGTTAATTTAATTACAGTAATAGTAGAGTAATTTTAAAAAAACTCTTTTATAAACCAGTAATAATAGTTAATAAATTTAATAAGTATATAAATATTACGTATGATTTTTAAAAGTACCTAATTTTAAATTATATAAATATAAGCAGCATTTATATGAATATTTTTTAGTAAAATTATATTGTTTAAATACTTTATATACTAAATATATTATTTATTCTTACTTAATTTTAATTAAAGTTTACTATTATATAACTACTAGGGTATCTCACTTATATATTACTTATATTTCTCCTTTATATTAAAAAAAACTAATATATTATCTAAGTAGATAATATATAAAATATTAATTAACTTAGCTAATACTTTATTAATAAAAGCTTAGAACTATACTAGTATATTTATTAATCTAAATAGTGTAAGTATGTATTTAAAATAACTATATTTAGTCTTAAACGTAATTTTTTATATGTTTCTCTTTTTAATTTAAATTTAATAATATATTTTCCACATATTAAGTTTTATATAAAACTTAACTTTTACTAAATATTTTAATAACTTTATAATTAGTAATAATAAGTAATAATTTTTAATAATAACTTTATTTAAACTATAATAATTTCTATATGGTTATAGGCTTCTATTTTTCTTTTTTATTAAAAAAATTAGAGTCCTAGCTAGGAATATTAATTATTTTATTTATTTATGCTATAAATATTTTATAATATAATTATAAAATAATTATAGCTTAATAGCTAATAAAGTATATAATAGCTAATAAAAAAAATTACGTTTTTAACTTAAGGTTTATTATTAAATTCTAAGGCTTATACTTAAAAAATTTTTTATTTAGTTTTTTAAGCTTAAATTCCTAAACTTAATATATTAAGTAATAATACTAGCTCTAGTATTTTTAATTAGTATTATTTAGTTTATAAAATTATATATATATCTACTTTTAAATTACGTATAATACGTTTAAATTCTTTAATATTTTTAATAGCTATTTTCGTAAATTTTTTACATTTAGAATTTTAAATTTTCTAAAAAAGTAATTTTTAGTTAAAGAAATTTAATTTTAGATTATACTTTATAATTTATAGTAGGCCTAAGTATATTAAATACTATTTTAGCTTTATAATAATAAATAAAACCTAATAGTTATATATTTTACTATAAGAATTAGTAATAGTTATATTAGTTACTATAGTACTTTTTCTTTTAAAATAGATACTAATTTTTTAGTGTAACTACCTCATTAGGAAATAGTTTATAATATATTCCTTTTTTAACTTACGTTAATAACGTCTATATTTTTTATTTTATTTTTTACTCCTATTAATACTAAATTAAGTTATATTAAAACTACTAACTATTTAATTTCATTAGGCCTAGTTCGCTACGATAAGCCTATTTAAAAATAGTTTTTTACCTTAACTAACCTAAAATAATAATAGTATTTTTAGATATAACGTATTGTATAAATTTTAGCTTTTTATATCCTTATATAGTAGTGTTTTTACGGCTTTATAAATAATATTATTACTTTATATTTAACTATTAAGTTAATCTTTTTCTAGGTATTATAGATAGTATTAAAAAACTACTATTTACTAGCCCGTAGTTATAGTCCTCTAAATTCTCTACCTTTATTAATATATAAATGTCTACTAATACTTAAGCGTACGCGTACGCGTATATATAAGCTAATATATTTACCTATTTTTTTCTTTTATTAACGTGTAGTAGCTGCTATATTTATTTTATTTTTTATCTACTACTACTAGTAATAAACTTAGTATAATAAAGTAGCTATTATAGCGTTAAGTACTTTCTATATCTATATACTATCTATTATTTTAAATATAAAATTTATTTTTTATTTTTCTACTATTTTTCTCCTTTATAATTTTAGTACAAGTTATTATAACTTATTACTTTATAGTATAATTATACTAGTATTTATAGTATACTATACTTAAACGTGCTATATTAGTAGATATAAGTTAATATCTTTCCCTATTATTATTACTACCTTATACTTTACTACTTTATACTTATTTCCCTTATCTCTAGTAAGTAGGTAGTAAATAATATTATAATATCTTCTTTTTAATATATTAAAGACTTCTATAGTATTAACTTTAGCATTAATTTTATTAATATAAACTTTATTAGCGTATACCTATATATATAATAAATACTTTATAGCTGTCTCTACAATTTATATATATAGGTTATTATTTAGTATATGCTTATAAATAGGTATACGAGACTTAGTTATAGCTATAATTATATTCTTAAAAGTAATTATAATACGTAAAGTTACTATTAGTATACTAAAAACAAATATTACGTTTGTATTTACATCGATATTTATTTTAATATACTAAATCCTATTATATAATAACTTTAATAATAATAATATAATAGAGTAAGCGTATTATAGTATTACTAGTATTATAGTACTACTTAGCCTAAAAAAAAAGGAGTAAAAATAATTATAGTCCTATACTAGAGTACTAAACTTTAGTATACTAAGCTATACGCTAAACTATATATTATATTATATATTAAAACTATAATTTTAAGTTCTATACTAATCTAAAATAAATATATTTTTTATAAACTTTATATATACTTATTTTTTTTAGCTTATACCTTTTTTAAACTAGTGTCTTAACGCTACACTTTATCTCTATTTATATAATAGCCTTATATTATTTTTTTAGTAGTATTCTATACTTTTAAAAAATTTTATATTTACTATATAACGTAGGCGCGTTTAAAGAATACTATAATAGAAAGAGGAATTAAACTCCTAAGATATAAAATAATATTAAAATTTAATAAATCTATATATTTCTAAATATATATTTATTATATTACTCCGTCTATTATAATACTATGTATTATTATATTAAAGTTATTAATAAGTTTTATTATTAGCTTAAGTATTAGATTTATATATAGCCCTTACTCTTTTACTAATATAATTAAAAAAATGTTAAGTTATAATTTATTATTAACTAAAGACTTATACTATAAAGTATTAATAATAACTTAAATAATTAATAGTTATATTGGTTTAGGGTAAAGTACGTTATATAGCTTACTTAGCTTTTTATTTACTTTTAAAAACTTAATATAGGTAGTAAAATAAAAATATACCTTTTTTACTCCTTAGTTTTTTTTTATTAGTTATTAAATGTTATTTTAACGTTAGCTTTTTAATAATTTAGCGCTATATAGCTAAGTTTTTTATACTTAAACTAAATTAAGTTTTACTTATATAAAGCATTTCTTTTAGTAATATTTATATACTAATTTAAGCTATATTAACCTTT
The DNA here is from genome assembly GCA_030770415.1 of Pleoardoris graminearum. Taxonomy (NCBI): domain Eukaryota; kingdom Fungi; phylum Ascomycota; class Dothideomycetes; order Pleosporales; family Didymosphaeriaceae; genus Pleoardoris; species Pleoardoris graminearum. The sequence continues at coordinate 15,636 of JASEKS010000055.1, read as the reverse complement.
TTTTACTGTTTTTAAAGTTTTGATAATTTTTTTAAATTTACTAAATCTATACTAGTATTTTTTACTTTTTTATTTTAACTTTAAGTATTTTTTATTTGGGCCTAATTAATAATAAATAATATTAGCCTATTTTTTAAGTATAGGAGTCGTATTACAGCGCTTATAAAAAATAAAATATATATTTTTAAAAAATATTTTTAAAAAAGCTACTATATATTTTATTACCTATAGGTCAAAATTTATAACTAATTTAAGCCCTTTCTAAAACTGACGTATATAATTTAAAAACTTAATAAAAATTTATTTTTAATATTATTAATATAACTTTAATACCTTATAAATATTTTATAAGTATTTTACTAAAGTATTAGATATATTTAATATCTTAGTTTTTAAATTAATTTAAGTTAGCTTTTATAACAGATTTTTATAGACTTTACTATTATAGTAAGTTTTTTTAAATAATTTTTGTATTTTAAAAATATATTATATATTAAAATTACCCTTTTACTTTTTATAGTAAAGTTTAGTAATACTTAAATAAAATAATTTTTATAATTATAATTTTATTTATTATAATCCGCGTAATTTTCTTTATAAAAGTATAATAGCTTTAAGTAAAAAAATTATAAAGTAATTAGCGCTAGTTAAAGGTATAAAGTTAATTCTAAAACTAACCTAATTATATAAAGAGTTCTTAGGTTATTAAAATTATATTATACTTTAGTAGTATATAAACGCTTTAGTTTTTTATAGTTATAAACTTCTTAAATATATTTATAAAGTTCTAACAGCTTATTAGCTATTATAAATAAAGTTATTTTATTTTAAAATAATTAGTTATTTTATTATCTTATATAATAAGGAGTATTCTAGTGTTATATATTCTATAACTTATTACTGTTTTTTAATTTATTTTATAATACTTTATTTTTTATAGCTTAGTTTACTGTATATAAAGTATTAAGGAATTTATTATTTTTATTTAAGAAATAAATTTATTAATAAAGCTTTTAAGTAGCGTATAGGGGGTTTAAAGAGATAAAGTAGTATTTATAAAATTTAAAATTATAATTAGACTACCTTCTATAATAAAGAGTAATTTAAATATTAATAATAAGGATAAATAAACTAAAATAATATAATACAGTTAATAGTATAGTGATAAAGTATATTATAGGTAAAAAATAAATAAATTACTATTAACTTAGTAAGATTAGTCTACTCTATATAAAATAGTAGTTATTTAACCTAATTTAGACTCACGTTTTAATACTATTATAGATATATATTTATATATATATATTTATATATTAATCGAACAAATAGTATGGCCGTGGTGGCTCGGGGCGACTAAAAGGGGTTTTAAAAAAGGAGGAGTATATATATACCTTTATACTTAATGTGTCGAAAAAATTATTATATATAATAATATAGCTTTCTTAATTAAATTACTACTTTTTAGTTATTAATATAGTTTAATATTAATTTTAAAGAATATTTTATTATAAGATATTTTTATTATAGAGTCTGGTATTATATTTTTACGAAAAAAATTTATTTCTAGAGTAGGTTACTATATAATATCTTACGTTAAGCCATTACTACTTATATTAATAGTAAGCTTTTTTAATAATAAAATTAGAGATAGTTTTATATTTATTAAATCTTACTTATAATTTAGATTTAAAGACTCTAATAGTAGAGTTAATATCTTTTTTATTACTATATTAATTTCTTTTTAAAATTTAATATAGTATTATTAATAATTTTACTATTAATATTTTTAAGAGTTATAACTTAAGTTATATTAATAATAGCCTCTAATAAAGTATAATCGCTTTGGCTATTATAGAATATGTTAATATTAAATTTAATATAGATTATATAGATTATATAGTATTAAATTAGGTCTTAAATATACTAAATATTAGTAGAATTAAACCTAATATAGTGCCCTATAAAGGTTTATAAAGTTATTTTATATTCTTTTATAATATCTTAATTAAGCTAATAGACTTTATAGCTAAAGAGTGAAAGGTAAAATATAGTAGACTCTTTTAAATAAATAACTTTATATAGTGTCTTTTATTTTAGTAATTCTATAACTATTTTATTTAAAATATAAATAACTATCTTAAAGCTCTTATTTATTAAATTAGCTAGGAGCTTACGCTATATTAAATATACTTAGCCTCTTATTATTATTAATTATTTTATGTACTTAGCTATACTATTGTATGTAAAAATATTAAATAATTATATTATTTGCTAGATTCTCTTTTAATAATAATACTTTAAAAGAGTAGTAAATCTAAATAATTTTTTATTATTATTATATATCTAAACTATATAATTACTAAAGTAAGTCTTAATATACTCTATAATATCTTCTATTACTAGTTAACTATAATAGTTTAACTTACTTAATAGTAATATTATAAAGTAATATTTTAAAAATAGGTATATAATATATAGTAAATATTTATTACTATTATAATAGGGTTTATAATTAGCTTAGAGAGTAATTAAATTAATATAAAGTTACTAAAATAGTTAAGTAACTTTACATTTAGACTTTAATTAATAGTTAATATTTTATATAAGATTTACTAGTTTATAAATATTATAGTTTTATATTATAAGCCTATACTTATCTAGATCTAGCTTAATACTATATAGGTTCTCTATAAAGTAGTCTATTATATTTTAGCTATAGTAGTTAAAAATTTAATAGAAAAATAAAAGTATAGTCTTAATACATTTATAATTACTATATAAAGTTTTAAATAGATAGGTTTAATAACTTACAGCTATAGATATATTATATAAATAATATATAGTAGTATATTAGTTAAAAAACTGCTATACTTTATTAAAGTATATATTTATAACTACTTTACTAGATACCCTATAGTATAGTATTTTTTTTAAATTGAAATATATATTATTTTTATAACTTTTAATAATATTTATAAAAAAGATAAAGCTATAAGATATCTCTATAAAGGTATTTTAATTAGTTTTTACAGAGTATTAATAAATATTATTACTATTCTATATATACAAATAAGTAGTAGAGATGTACTAAATATAATTAATTTTTTAGATATTATAGGCTAAGTATAGTAAAAGAAAGTCTTACTATTATAAATATAAAAGTGTATACTAGAGTTAATTATTTAGGTAGTAGTAAGGTACTTTAAAGCTAGACTAAAACCTATTAGAACAGCTATAGTAATAGCTACTATATACTAGTTAATAGTAGTTATAGTTAAATTTAAGTTAAAATTAATAAGTATAGGTATACTCTTACTATTTTTTATATAGTTCTAATATTATTTTAATTTTTTAATATTTCTTTCTACTCCAGTTCTTAGAGATAAATTATTAGTAATAACTTTATTTAACTTATTTTATTTAATAGAGTTAAATTTTATTTATAACTTATAAGTATTACTATTAAAATAAATATATTACTAGTACTAGTAGTTCTATTTCTATATATATAGTAATAGGGCCTTATAGTTTTTATTTAATTATTTTTTAAAAGTTACTATTATAATATTACTATAATAACTTTTTTTAAAAGCTTATTAAAGTTATCTACTCTAAACTAACTACTAATTACTTTATTATAAAACATAGCTAAGTACTAAAAATATATAGCTTTAATAGAGTTTATAAAATTAAATAAATAATAGTTATTTTTAATTATAGGCACTCTAATCTTTTTAGCTATATTAACTACTATCCTTTAGTTTTTAAAAAAGATATTAATACTTTATTTTCTAATTACCTTTTATTTACTATATTATGCTTAGTAATTAAGTAGTTATAATATATTAGTAGAAACTAGTAATATTTTAAGTATAGTAAGCTATGTATATAGTATTTTATACTTAAATATTATAAAAAAATAATTCTTATAAAGACTTTATATAATAAAGTTATTTACCTTATTTGTTTTTTACTAAATTTTTTTACTATTAATATTTATCTCTATAGTTATTAAGTGTTCTTATATATAGTATTATTTCTTATTTAATAAAATTTTTATATTTATTATATTCTCCTTAATATTATTAAACTTTAGTTTAATAGGTTAAGAATTAATAAAAAGGTTTTATTTTTCTATATTAAAATTATAGTATTTTTAGACTCTATAGAAAGTAGTAGTGTTTTAAATTATAAGATACTATATTATCTAATTAAAAGATTTATATAAGATAAGTATAGAAGTTTTTAATAATAAAGTATATATATTAAAAGATTTATTAAAGGAAGTTAAATATTTTAGTAGATATATAGGAAAATAGATATATATTACTTAAGTTAAAACTTAAATCTAAAGTAAGAATAGTTCATATACTAATTTAAGTGCCTATAAAGACTATAATTACGGTATTAATAAAATAAATTATTATTATAGTAGACTAATTATGTTAGGCTTATAACTATAAGTAAAAGTAGACATTAAGATTAAAACTATAAGAGAAGTATAAGAATAAAATTTAAGAGTTTAGGTACACTGTATATATATAGCTAAAATAAAAAATTATTAATTAAATAATTCTATAATAGGAATAACATACTTTAGGTCTTATACTTAGTTATAAGTTTAATCTTTAACTATATTATTATATACTCTAGTAGTTACTATTTACTATATAAAAGGTATAATAGAAATTCTTATATATATAATAAAATCTTAATTAGATAAATAAGCTTACTACTATTTTATACAAGCTATTAGTAGCTTAAGTCTTTATATAGGTATTCTTTATTAGGATTAAATAGTATAATTAACTTAGATAGCTTATATAGTAGTTATAAATATCTAAGTTTTAAAAAACTATTTTATTTATCTTTTATACTTATTAAGCACGTAAAAAGTATATTTATATTAATAGATTATAATATAATTATAATTTCTAGAGTAGTCTTATCTAGAATACCTATTAACAACAAATAGCTAAATATAATAAAAATTAAAAGACTTCTTATTTTAGTTTACTTTTAACTTATTTTACTAGCTCTTTAAAAGACTCTTTAGACTAGTAATAATTTAAATAATAAATTTACTATTAATACGTCTATTACTCTCTAGATACTAAATAAACTAATTTTTATTAAATGCTAGAAGGTTTATAATCGTAAATATAAAAGCTAGGGCTTTAGTAAATAATATTTTATAAATTATATAGGTATACGTAAATAATATAAAAAAATCGTAGTTTTATATAGTATAATAAGTATAAAGGCATGCACATACTCCTCCTTTTTTAAAACCCCTTTTAGTCGCCCCGAGCCACCACAGCCACACTATTTGTTCGATTAGTATACAAATACATAGTATAATAAAGTTTACTATAAAGTTAGTTCTAATTTAGCGTATACGTATAGCTACTAAGCCCTTTTAAAAGAAATAGGCTAAACTTAGATATTTAAGTTATAGAACTAGTCTTATATTATTATATATATAACTTATAGAAGATCTATTTATTTTATATAATTATACTTAAAAATATATTTAATATTCCTAAAAGCTCTAAAATAATAATTATAGAGTTACTAGTCTTATATAATCTATTTATAAATTTATTTCTATTAAGTAATTTTTTTAACTCTAAGTTTTTACCTATTATAATATTCTTTTTATATTTACCAGCTTATAATCCTCTACTAAAAGAACTATTTTAACTAACTATATTATTATATTATAGAGCTATAACTCCTTAAATTAGATTTATATTAAACTTATAAGCTAAGTTATTTATTTAAAATACTCTACCTATAATTTTACTTATTTAAAGGTTTAATTACTATTTTAAATAATAAAATAGTATAATAATCTTAATAAAGATATTCTCTTAATACTTTATAAAGTATTTTATAATTATAAAAGCTTTACGAGCCTCTTTTAAAAATAATATAGACTTTAAATTAGTTTTTTTTTAAAGTAGCTTTAAGATTTATTATATCTCTATAAAAATTAATAATCTTTTATATATTTACTTACTTATTATGCTTCTTATTCTTACTTTTTAGATAATAATAATTTTAGATTTATATATATTATTCCTAAGTTAAGTAATAGTCTAATATTTTTAAAGTAGTATTAAAAGATTAAATAATAAAATAGTTTTTTTAAATTCCCTATCTTCTCTAAATCGATTAATTTAGCTTATTTAGAAGTAATAATAAGCGTATAGAACCTACTTTTCTACGTTAAATATAGTCCTTAGTAGTATACTATTAACTTAATTATATAATAACGTATTTTATTACTAAGTTACTAATATTACTAAGTTGCCTATTAACAGCTCTATAAATACTAAGTATTTTACTCTATATTCCCCCCTTAATAACTTTACTAGTACTTCATGTTTTTTAATAATTTTTTTATTATACTAAAGCCCTGAACAACTGCATTAAAGAGATAAAAAAATTATTAAAAAATAATAAGTATTAGTAAAGTTGTTAAGGGGGGAAGTTAGCAGAATATATATAAAATTACTAAAGTTTATTTAAGTTTTAATCCTAGTAATACTAGTTAAATAGCTATAATAGATTTTCCTACTTAATAATAACCTAGTATATATATAAATTTAATAGCTATTAAGTTTTTATAGCTTACAGCCTAGAATTACTAAAAATATTAAGCTAAGAAGTTTATATATAACTAAGTTTAGACTTATTTACATAATTTTATTAAATAGTAATAAATATATAATAAAATTTTTAACCCTAGGTTAAATTAGCTTATAAAAGATAAATATATAGAGTTTTAGTATAATTTATACTATTAAGCTTATAGTGAAGAAGTAAGAATAAATTATTTAATAAAGCTATACTTCTTTACTATAAGCTAAATACTAAAACTTATACTAAAATATTTTATTATACTTATTTATCAGTTTATAATAACTAGCTCTTAAAATTTTATTATATATTTATTACTATTTAATAAAGTTATTTAGATAAGTCTAAACTTAGCTATATATAAACTTTTTAGTTTATTATCTTTAGCAATTCTAGACTACACGCTATAAAAACTTAATAGCTATTTAATTTATATATATATTAAGTAATTATAAAGTAAAAACATTTATTATAGCTATTTAACTAGTATTACTAGGGTTAAAACTTAAACGAGTTTAAATAAATCTATATATATTTTACTAACTTCCTCCTTTAATAACTTTACTAATACTTAATATTTTTTATAATTTTTTTATAGTTTTAAAGCGGTAGTTTAGGACTTTAAAATAGTAAAAGAATTATTAAGAAATATTAAGTATTAGTAAAGTTATTAAAGGGGGAACTTAATAGTAGATACTTAGTATTTATTAGCTATTTTATAAGCGACTTAGTAATATTAGTAACCTAATAATAAAATATATTAATTAAAATAAAATAGCTACTTTATTATATATTAGAATAAGAAAAAATCTTATAGGTATAATAATTCTACTAACGCACTAGTATTAGCTAATTAGAAATATCGCCTAAAAGAGTATTACGTAAAAAAGTTTCTGCTGTACTACGTTACGACGCGGGAGCGAAAAAGGCGTATTTCTTGGCTTGCCTAGTTGCAGTAATGCATACACACAAGTAGCACTAGGACGGAGCAAAGCGCACACAAGGAATAGGCTGCTAAAGGAGCTGGAAGTGATGGAAGATATCTTTAGAAACGAGAGACTGCTGCGTCGAAAAGAATAGAGCCACTACCAACATAGAGTAAACATCTGAATAATCTTGCCAGCCCAAGAGTACCGCGTCGCTCTGGAGGTCCCGGAGCTAGACGTGGCCATGCCACTTACCAATGTCTTACAGATGTTACCGATAAGTGAAACAGATCATGCAGGTTAAAATCGCGCCAGGGACCTGGAGGAGCTCCCCTCCGCGCATGTCGTACCAGCCTAACGAATCCGGGCTCTCGCACCCCGCTGATCAAGAACAATTTGTCTGTTATTCAGAATCCCCACACCCACTCTCTGGTAGACCCCTATGGGACCTCCGTCCAAGGATGCGACGAGCAATACGTAGTTAAGCCCATCCTTCGAACCGACAATGACGCATTTGGTTGGTTGATCTGGGTTGCGGGTTGGCTCATCGAAGTGCAAGCCCACAGCCTCACCCTCGACCATGTCGTGCACCGGCGCTTGTATTTCACGATGAGGCTGGGAATCTGTGCCGGTCTCGACATTCCCAGTCTTAAAAGGCGAGATGATATCGGTAGCCCAACTCACTTGGCCGCCCGGGACCTCCATATACTTGATTCCGCCATCGTATGCCATCCACGACCACGAAGGGATGGACCTGTAGCGCTCGTTGGAAAATTCGATGCGCTTTAAAGCAGGACCAGCGCGTTCCCATAGCAGACCTCGGTGGAGGAATTTGTCGAAGACACCGTACCCGCCGACCGTATCTAGGGCGCGGATAAGTCGCTTTTCCAGACCGCGAATTGCAACGGGGCGGTCGACTGGGAATGTGAGGCCCATGTGTGAGTATTGTTCGTAGAGGCCCTGCCAGAATTTGATTTTTTTGCCTTTGACGTATTGGGTGCCGGTTAGGGAATAGGGGAAGTTGGAGTCGCCGAGGAATGATGATCTTGCACTGGATAGTGTCAGTATCGCTTTTAAAGAACGTTCTTCGTTCCCGAAGAGACATAGATAAGGGGAGGCTGGAGAAAGGGAGGAGGATACTTAATCATCTTATTCAAAGTCTCGCATCTCACGCCCTCTCCGCACTCCCAGTACGTCTGCTTCTCCGTGAAATACATCGTCCGGCGCGACAAAGCCCGTTCTTGTAAGATCCAGCCCCTTTTATTGATCTCTCCGTTCTCGACGTCGTTGTCGAAGTTGTCGATGGCCCTGCACAAGTACACTGTCGTGCCAGTAACTGAGTCGGTCTTCGTCACACACTCTCTGCCTATGCGGGGCTTGAGAAAACCATCGTCGGTGCCGCTGGCGCAGCTAGCTGAGATGGTGGCATAGGCCGAGCTGTAGACTTGTTCCATGCGCTTTGACTCTTCTTCCCAGTCTTTGGCGTCGTCTTGGATGATGCACAGCGAGTCGATCCAGAGATATTGGATCCCTAGGCAGCGGGTGATGTGAACTGCGTCTTGGAACGTCTTTGGAAGCTCCGAGAGGGTTATTCCCTTTATATGTCTCTGAATATTTTTTGTGGAGGTGCTGAATTTCTTGTTTTGAGACGGTGACCCCCATCGATGTGACAGAGCCAGGTATTTCCCGGTTTTGCCTGCAGTGTCGCAGAATAGTCGGATGGTTGAAGACCGCTTTTCACCGACATCGACAACCCGTGTAGGGAGGCGGAATTCTACTTTGGGCATGCAGTTGTGAGACTCGTTGCAGCTGTGGATCCACTCGGCAAGGATTTTCATATGGGACACTCCTCCTGCGGTCGGAAGTCTAGGTAGTCCAACCGGGATATTGTCGGAGCGCGGTTGAAAGGGATTTCCTAGAAGACGAATTGTTAGATACTTTTGGCTTGGGTAAAATTGCACTGATTAAACGTTGCATACCGGGCTGCTTATAGAGCGAAATGATCGGCTGGTACGGTGCGTGACTCGACCTGAGCCCAGACCCGACTGTGGAAAATTGAATATCATCAAAGTCGCTCAGACCCTGGCCATCTGTGCACAATAGGAAGAGTTGGCAGAGGTCACACCGTTGAGACTTCTGCCTTAAGCTAGCCCTCGTGTCGGATGTTATGCAAGTCGGAAGATGTAATGGGAGGTTTTTGCATCTGTCGCAGAACTGGGAGATTTTGCCAATGCCGGGTAGCCCGTCGCGGAAATTAGGGTCCTTGAACAATCTATCCGCGGAAGGAGTGTCGGCGATGTATTGCCATCTGTTGTCCAACTTGGTCACTAGTCAGCTTTGGTCCGCTTAGGGATGTCTTCAATTCGAACTCACCGGCTGTTAACGTTGTTAGAGTAATGAGTATAAAGCTGATGTGTTATCAATAAACTTAAAAAAATGGAAATCAACATACGGTCTGTAGCGTTAGCCTAAGGTGTTCTGAAAACGGTGACTTCTCATATACTTACAAACTGCGGTGAAGTTGTTAGTAATAGATCAGTTCAGGCGTTGAAGGGCTCAAGTGGGATCAATACTTACTCTCTATAACAACGCGGAAGTCGATCTGTCAGTTGCTTGTTACTCTTGGTACTGGCTTGTACATTTACTCACATACTGAACAAAGGATTTTAGTATTCAGTTGAATTTGCGACACAATTTACCTACCTCCTGTTCAGTAGAGACCTCTGTTAGCGATATCCAGATGCGAGAATCCATTCGTTATGGTCATGTCACTCACGATCTAAGGAGTTTTGGTCAGCAGTTCGGCTCCGTAATAGAATGTTAGATACCTAAGTTCTCACCTGGCGATTTTGGTGCATCGCAGTATTGCTATGTGGAGCGAGAAGCTTCTCCGGCCCTTCCTGGACTGGTGCATCAAAGTTCATCCATGCTATTGGGTTTTGTTTGCGTGTCGCATCGTCATAAATCTGTCGGATCTTAGAGCACATTGTGTATGCATACCATCTCTCGGGGGTGGTGTTTGGCTGTTCATCTAGGGCACCCTTGCTAGTAGGCGGCCGAAAGTTGAAAGTGGGTAGGTCCCCGCCTTGCGGCATGCTTTCGGCATCCTTCAAGGTAGATCTCCTAGATAGTTCAGGGTTACCTCCCTTTTCGTTCCTCTTCCCTAGATAGGGGACCAGTAGACCATTAACAATAACCTCGAGCAGTCGTCGAAGGGCGGAATCTTTCGAACACCTCTGGTCCACCTTTCCAATGTGATCAATCCACTTTTGCACCGCAGTGTTCAAGCTCGACTTGTCATCGATGTCGTAGAATGTAGCCTTGCTACCCTGTTCACGTATGTCCTGGTCGAACCGGACGAGCCCTTCAGCGCCATATAGAAGCCAGATGAGGAATTCGAGGTATATGCAACCCATGGACCATACGTCGTATCGGCGGGACCTTGCCATTCCCTCTTCGGTTGCCTCCGGAGGCTCGTACATGATTGTTCCGGCATATGCGCGTGTGGCACCGCGCAATTCCGTGGCCTGTTCGTGAGATTTGGCGAGCCCGACATCAGTGATCTGCAGAATCCAATGCTTCTTTCTTCTCTCCTGTGTCTCTTTACGATTCTCAAAGAGGAGAATATTCTCCGGCTTGAGGTCCCCGTGCCGTAATGAACTTGAGCTTTCGGTACGCACAGCGCTGGCTGAGACATTTCCCGAACCAGGGTGGTGTAATCTCTGGATGGCGTTTGAGAGTCCACAGATCTGCCAGAAGAACCATTTGAGATATAGAGAATCCAAATTTGGTTGCTTTGTCCCCCATAAGTTTTTCAAATTGCCTCCTCCGGCCCATGGAAACACGATGTGGTGATCCCCGCCCTTGACATAGTAGGCGATTGCGCGAATCAAATGCGGATGCTTCATCGCTTTCAGCGTCTTCAAGCTCTCAACTTCTGCCTCAACAACGTCTTCGAGTTTGACATTCGGCGAATTTTTCAGCCAGTTTGTCTTCAACCTTTTGACAGCGACGAGATAGTGTCCCTCATCATCAACGGGTAAGTTCTATTAATCAGCATTGGTAGGCAACGAAAACAAGGGGATTCCTACCATCAATTCTCCTTCCTCGCACTGGAGATGGTCGCGATGGATCCGACGCTCTTCCACATCACTGAAATTGCTGGTATGAACACTCGCAGGACCTTTATCGACGAATGGCAGCCGTATGCGCTCGTAAAACTTGTACTCGAATGTGGCTGATCGGAACACAGGGCACACAAAGCACCATTGCCAAGTCTTGCAGAAGTCACCGTAAGTTCTTGGAGACCAGGGATGCTTGTGAAACGGATGGTTCTGCCAATGCAGAGGTTCTAATTGTTGAGGGTGGTTTGGATCGATTCTCCAGACTGCACAGTACCGCTCGTTGCCGGACCCTCTCTCAACCTTGATTTCGATGGGAAGGTTATCGTCAGTGAACTGGCGCTCACATAAGTAGAATTGCTCGATAAGCCTCTCGGCCTCCATCATAGCCAGTATGGCGAAGGTTTTCCTGGCCTTGTTGCACACAAATCCGGCCAAGAGATTGATATCGGTCTTGAATTGACAATTTCTCAAAGCTGAAATGACTGTTCTTTCGCAGACAAGCTCTCGTAGGTCACTCTCTGGAACGAAGCCGTCCCTCTGCTCCCCAGCCGGCAGCATTGCTTCTATGAATGCATCGTACAGCGCACCCACATCGCTTGGGGCACTTTTTTGATTTATTGGTGGTCCCCACATGCTGTCAGAACTCATTTTCTTCGTGAATTGCCGGGAGATGCAACCCTTTATCGTGTTTATGATGGAGGAGAATACTCGTGTAGATGACGAAGTCTCGGGTGATGAAAAGCTCTCCCAGGTGGTTCTTGAGCTTCTTAAATATAAAGGCGGGCCTAGATGCGGCTCAAGGATGTCTCCGTCGTATTGGGTGGGACCCTTTTCGTTACCTGTGCTCTCCGGCTGGTACTCTTTATGCGGATCACGGCATGCAGGGGACGGGTGCTGAGGCTTATCAGTGATAGGTCATTGGGGTTACACGACGTGGAAGCGAGTCAGAAAGGCGCGAGGATGATAGCTGGAAGCGAAAAAGCGAGAGCTTACATGGAGCCTATCCCGTAGCCAGGACCGCACTGTGAGTAGACGTGGCATGTTGCGAATTGACGGAGAAGAACCAGCCCAGCGCTTGCCGCACTCTTGAAAAATAGGTAGCGAAGCAAGCGCATCCGCTGCGAACACCTGCATGACCTACGCGAAACTGGTGCTCGCTTAAGAGTGGGGATTCGGGAGGGAACAGCCATCATCATGCTCCCCTCATACAACCCCTCATGAGTACCACCAACCCTCGACGCTAGTCGACCGGTTTGACGGAATTCACCTCACCGGAATCCAACTTAGGAGGGTGACGATAGGCTGAAGAGTGTTTTAGCAACTTCAAACGTGACGAGAACTTGACCGGTGAACTCGTATTAAGGCACGGCAGAGGACGTGCGACAAGGATAAAGGCCACTGGCGCCGTATGGCGTGGCAAGAGCGGGGTTCAATATCGAGCTGTGAAAGCGTCGATCGTAAGTAGTCGGACACCACTCGAGTCGCACAGCCATGCACCCTATCTGCAGCTGTCAATTCGCTATGCATAGGTGGCGCCGCCATTGGTCAAGCTGTCGACTCCGCAGCCGACCGTCCATCAGCTTACACTCACCTGCAATTAGGCTACGGTCCCTTATCTCCACCCGAATGGTAGTGCCTACAGAGCCTCATGGCATCACAGCAGTGTTGTGCAATTTTACTAAATATTGATTACTTAGTATTACTAATTAGTAATTACTAACACGCTAAAAGTTAGTAATTACTACGTTAGTAATTACTAAAAAGTTAGTAATTACTAATTAGTAATTACTAAAATTAGTAAAATTAGTAATTACTAATTACTAATTAGTAATAGATAGAGAAGAAAAGAATCTTATAGATATTTTACTTTATAACTTTAGTTATACTAAACTTAGTTAAGTAGTTTTAAATATTATATAAACTAGTATTTTAGTACTATTAAAATTACTTAGTAATATTTAATTAAATATAGTATAACTAAGTATTATTAAAATTAAAAAGCTTTTTTATTTAATATTTAGTTATATTAAGTATTATATATATGTAAATTATATAGTTTTATTTTAATAGTATTATAAGTATTATATTTTAGCATAAATTAAGCTATATTATAAATAATATTTAAAATTTTAACAGATATATAAAATATTTTACTTTTAAATTTTAAGCTATTTAATAAAAATATTTAAGTCTAAAATATTATATCTAGTACTACTATTATAACTATATATATTATTATAATATAATTAAAATATATTTTATTAATAATTTAATAATAAAACTATAATATATTAAACAATATTAAGTAGTTATAGAAACTTATTTATAGAATTTAGTTAGTTTATTATTTATTACTTTATAGTTTATATATTCTAGCTTTTTATATAACTAATATAATATATTAACTAGTATATACCTTTAAGAGCCAGTTGTTAGGTTATATAGTATATATAGCACTTTTCTTTCTAATTAAATAATTACTAATAGCAACTTTATTATATAAAAAAAAACTAGTATATACTATAGAGTCTATATACTAATATATTATAATTAAAGTTATAATATATAATAATAATAAACTATTTTTATATTATATAATAACTAAGCTTCTATTTATTACATTTTATTATAGAAGATTCTAATCTAGTTTACGTTCTTATAATATATAAAAAGGAGTAATATAAAAATATTATAATTTATTATATAGTATATAATATATAGTAGTAATAATAAAATATATATAAACTAGCTATAATAGCTAATAAAGTAATAATTTTAATTATTAACTTATTATATAGCAGTAACCTTAATAGTAGTTAAATAAATAATAGTCTAGTATATAAAAGAGTTATAGTAAACTATAAATAATTATAATTATAAATTATAAGTATATTAAAATATTTAACTATATATTAGTTATTATATATATATTATAGAGCTAAGTTTATATATAGATTAGATTCTAACTAGATACTAATTAGATATTAATTAGACTCTAATTAGGAACTAACTAGATATTAATTAGATTCTAACTAAATATTAATTAGATTCTAACTAGATACTAACTAAATACTAATAAAATACTAGCTATATAGTTTACTAGATACTAATTAATTACTAGTTATATAACTAAATTAATTAAATAAACTATTTAGTTAAAGATATAATAGCTATATTATACTAATATACTTAAACTTTTCTTTTATTATATATAAATAGTATATTAAACTATAATTTTAAAAATATAATTTTATATATAAAACTTCTCTATAGTTTTTATTCTATAAAGATTATATATATTAATATTTATTAAAATATTATTTTAACTATATAAACTATTAGTTAATATATCTTTAAAGTAGTAGTTAAACGTATTACTAATAGCTTATTTAGTATATAACTTTAGTATAGTATAATAAAATTATTTAGTTAGTAGTTAGTAGTTAATATTAATATTAGTGTTAAAATTTAAACTAATATAACTATTACTTATATTATTATTTAATTAAATTCCTTTAATATTTATTAAATAAGAATTTAGTTTTATTATTATAAAATTAGTTATTCTTCTATTAAAGAATTACTATTACTAGAACTAATACTAGAATTATCTTCTTCTACTTCTATCTCTTTTAAATTAGTAGTAATTATATCTTTTTCTTTATTAAAATTAAAATTATTATTATTAAAAATTTTTTCTTCGTTTTCTATAATATTCCATGATTTTAAACAAATTAATTGTTTAATAGTAGTAGGTAATAATCTATTTTTTTTTTTTAGTAATTATATCTTCTACTTTACTAAAAGTAGATTTACTAGGCGTAGAACTAGAAGAAATAGCTAAAAAGTCTTTAGCTATAATATATATTATAGGAAATTTTTCTTTATTAGCTTTATAATAGTCTATTATATTTATATCTTTAGAAATAATATCTTCTTCT
>JASEKS010000549.1:0-13678 GCA_030770415.1 Pleoardoris graminearum | reverse complement strand
TAATATAATAATATAATAATATAATAATATAATAATATAATAATATAATAATATAATAATATAATAATATAATAATATAATAATATAATAATATAATAATATAATAATATAATAATATAATATAATATTATATTATTATTATAATTTTTATATTACAAGTAATCTATATTTATAATTTTTATAAGATTACGCTAATATTTATAAAATAATAGATATTTTAAACTACTTTAAGAATACTTATAATATAGATATATATATTTATCTAGTCTATAACTTTAATTTAGTCTATATAAAAAATATATAACTTTATTAAATATCTAGACTAAAGAATAATAAAAAGCCTAATTTAGGTAAAGAATTAAGTTTAAAAAGTATAGACGCTCTTAAAGAGATATTTTTAAATAATAAAATATAAAATTATAAAAACTTATTTATAATTATATTTTAATACTATCTAGGTACTATAAAATACTTTTAGAATCTTAGGGGTACTCTACTAAATACTAGTAATATATTATTTACTAACTTATTATAAAAAATATAAAAAATTAACTTTTTTAAATAATTATATAATTAATATATATATATATATATATATATATATAGTAATCGAATAAACAGAATAGCTATAGTAGCTTAGGGCAACTAAAAGCAGTTTTAAAAATAGAGGAGTATATATATACCTTTATACTTAATTTATTAAAAAAGTATAATTAATATATTAAGATATAAAAGCAATCTATATACTAATAAAATAAAGTATATATTATTATATATATAAATATAAGCTAGTTTTACACCTTAAATAAAAAGTTATAATAGCCTAAAATAGGTCTCTAAAAATATTTTATATTTACTAATTTTCTTCTACCCCTAAACTACTTAGTAAGGAATTACTTAGTTAATAAATAAAATACCCTAGACTATCTGTTTAAAATTATAAATTTTTTTATGTCTTTACGCCTACTAGTTATAATATTATATTATTTTAAAAAAATATTTTTTTAATTAGTTTTTTTTTATTACCCCCCTATATTTACTAGTTTATAATTAAAAATTTAAACATTTAACTTTTATTAATAATTATATAATTAATATATTAAATTATAAAGATAATATATTTACTACTATATATTTATATATTAATTGAACAAATAGTGTGGCTGTGGTAGCTTGGGGCAAAACTAATATAATAGAGTATATATTATACTATATATAAAAATAAGCTAATTTTACTTTTTAAATAAATAGTTATACTAAATTAAAGTAAGGCCCTAAAAATTTTTTATATTTACTAATTTTGTACTACCTCTAGTTCCCTTAGAAACATGCCCCTAATTATACAGTATAAGTAGAATATACTAATTTTTTTTAAAACCCTATATTTCTTGTATTTTTAGGCTTAATAATTAAAAAGTTATATTATTTTAAATAAATCTATCTTTTTTAATTAGTCTTTTTTTTATTAATTCTTCTATAATATAAAGTTTAAAATTATAATAATAAAAGTATATATATACTCCTCCGTTTTTAAAATCCTTTTTAGTCGCCCCGAGCCACCACAGCCACACTATTTGTTCGATTAATATATATATATATAAATATAATATAATATATATAATATGTATAAAAAAAATATAAATATATATTTACTACGTTTTATTTTTAGTTTAACTTTAGGTATAAGCACTTTATTTATATTATTCTTACTAGTAATAGATATAAAAAAAATAAATACTAAATTACTTTTACCTCCTATCTATCTTATACCCTAAACATATAGAGTAAGGTCTCGGTCTATAAAATAATTAATATTACTAATATTTAAAAACTAAAATAATAATATATAAATAGATAAATATATATATATATTAATATTTTAAAAAGTTTAATAATAAAAGTATACACATACTCCTCCTTTTTTAAACCCCCTTTTAGGTCGCCCCGAGCTACCAAAGCCATACTTTTTATTTGATTAATATATAAATATATAAATTTAAAAAGTTTAAATAATTTATTTTATATTTAACTAATAGCTCGTTTTTTTCTAAGTTTATTAGTATCTTTTTTTATATATTTATATATTTGTATACTAATCGAACAAAGAGTGTGACTGTGGAATCTTTTTTTATAATATTATTTATTCTCTTATCCCCTTTATATTACTAACTTATCAGAGTATAATATTTGTTTAAATTTATATTTTTAATATTTTTTATACGTTCTTTAGCGTATTCTAATTATTTCTTAGTATTTTAATTATTAATATATTTATATACTAATTAAATAAATAGTGTAGCTGTAGTAGCTTAGGGCGACTAAAAGGGGTTTTAAAAAAAAAGAGTATATATATACCTTTATACTTAATATATTAAAAAATTTTAATTATTAATTATAGAATTATATTTACTTATATTAATATTATAATAATTATTATAATTGTTAAAAGTAAGTTAAAAAGGATATAGGCTAGCCTAAAAGTAAAGTAACAGTATAAGGATGTGTGTGCTTTTGCTATATATACGGGTTCGAGGAGGCGTGTAAAAGGGGAGATAATAAAGGCGCAATTAATATTATAATTCTTCTCTTTTTTAAATTTTTTGTAACTATTTTTTTAAAATACTAAAACTATTTTTTAATAATAGCTTTTTATATTCTTTTTTAGAACTTCAAATTAAGTTCCTATTATAGGGGGGGAAAAAAGTAATTAAAAAAGATATCTTTTTAAAAGTTTATATAAACGTAATTAATAAGTCGAAAAATACGCGAATAATACCGTTTTAATAAGAAAATAATATAAAATATTGTAAGAATTTTACGTTTAACTTATTAATTATAATTAATAAATTAAAATTACCTAAATAGACTATTTTTTAACTTTCTTTTTTAGGTCTATAAAACTTCTTAATTAGTAAATATAGTTAATTAAAATTTTTATTATATTCTTTTAGGCCTAGTCTAAATTATATAACTAGTTTTTTAATTAACGTACTTCGCGAGCTTTATAAAGCCGCGGTATAATATAATAATAAAAACTTAATAAATACTAAATAATTTATATAATACTAATATAACTATATATAAATAGTATAAATTTTAAACTCTTAAAAGTAATATTTTATTCTTTTAGCGAGGGATATAGTTACTTTATTAAATATAGTAATATACTTATACTTTAATCTATATTTATAAATTAGTAACTACTTATAATTATCTTTAAGTATATTAGTAATTACTACTTTAATTATATATAAGGTGGTTAGTTAATTTAAAAGTCGCTAGACGTGTAAATTTTCAACTTAATAGAGTTATTAAACGGTTATCTAGAGCCTATATAACTAAATATTTAACTTTTAAATAAGTCTAACTATTTATCCTATACTCTATACTATATTATTACCTACTTTAAGTACTTTACTATATTATATCTCTATAGGTCTTTTTTATTTTTAAAACGTTTTATATTCTATGATTATCCTAATTTTAAATAGGTTACTAACTTATCGCCTATTATACTAACTACTTTTAGTAGTAGCAATACTCTAACCTAATATAAAATTTAAAGTTAATTAAAACTGTTTACTTATATATTATTTATTAATAAGTTGTATACTAATTTACGCGTATATAAACTTTTAATAAAAATAGTCTTTTTAACTGTATTATTTTTTTTTATTTTATAAACCTTTTTAGTACGCTATTCTATATAAATAGATTCTAGACTAATAGAATAAAGGTTATATAGAAGTAAGTATTTAAAAAACAAAATTAGAAGACCTAGTATTATTATAGGGGGGTAATATTGAAAAAAAAAATTAATCTAAAACGTAACTATTTTTAAAAATTAATATAAAATTAATTACTAAGTTTAAAAATACGTGAATTATTTCGTTTCAAAGAGAAAATAATGGAGATTTATATTAGGATTTTAATTACGTCCTATTTATTACTTGTAATAAACTAAAAATACCTAAATATAATAATTTTTTTAACCCCTTTTTTAGGCTCCTATAACTTTTTAGTTAGTAAATATATTTAACTAAAACTTTAACTATACTCTTTTAGGCCTAGTATAGGTTACGTGACTAGATTTTTAAAGTATATTAGTAATCTAATAATAAAATTATATTTATTATAAAAATATTACTAAGGCTTATAAAATTACTAGTTACGTAATATATTATTAATATTATAGTATATAGTAATATCTTTTAACTTTTATAAACTTAAACTCCTATTTTCTTAAAACAGAGGCAAAATTCTTAAAACTTAAATATAATATTAATTTACTTTTAAAAGTAAATAACTCTCCTACTTTAATTACTACTATTTTAAAAAAGTCTTCTACTACTATATATTACGCTATATAACGTATTAAGAATAAAAAAAATGAAAAAGAAAAGCATTATAATACAAAAAAAGTTTATAAAAGAGGTATAAAAAAGTTAACTAAAAGAGATAAAAGAGTTATTAATAGAGACCTAACTAGAAGTCCTATAAAAGAAAATAAAAGACTATTAATAGAAAATAGTCTAAATATTATAAAAAGACAGTTATAAAGAACTTTAAAAGTAAAGGATTACTCTATTAATATAAGTGAAAAAAAACTAATAATAAATAAAGAAAACGCTAAAAAAAAGAGTAAAATACGCTAAAGAGACTATAAAAAATATAAAAAATATAAATTTAGAAAAGATTATATTTTCTAATAAGTTAGTAATATAAAGGGGCTAACAAAATAGATAATATTATAAAAAAATAATAGTAGAATTAGAAAAGAACTGGCTGTTAGCTTATTACAAAATAAGTTATTTTAATTATTTAAAATATTAAAATATATTACTTTTTATATATTTTTAAGTTATAGTTTTAGTTTTTTTAATATTAATTATATTAATTATTTTATAGGAAAAAATCTTATTCTATAAGTTTAGAGTACAATTTAGGTAAAAGGTAGAAGTAATTTAGTATTTATTAAAATACCTAATTCTTCTACTTTTTATACTAGTAAGGACTATATAAGTAAAGTCCTTATACCTAAAGTTAAACCTTTTATAAAAAGGGGTGAGTTTTATAAAGTTTTTTTACTCCTTTTATTACCCCTTTTTACATTAATATAATATATATATATATATATATATATATTATAATATTATATTATAGTAATAATCTTTATATCAATATTAATCTAGGTTAGCAATTTTAATAAGATAACGTCCCTATTTATAAAATAATAGACGTTTTAAACTAGTTTAAAAATAACAAAATTATACTATTTCCTTACCTAGCCTATAGTCCTAATTTAGCCCCTATAGAAAATATATAGAGTCTATTAAAATAAGGACTAAATAATAATAAAAAGGCTAATTTAGGTATAGGAT
Source organism: Pleoardoris graminearum (assembly GCA_030770415.1). Lineage (NCBI taxonomy): Eukaryota > Fungi > Ascomycota > Dothideomycetes > Pleosporales > Didymosphaeriaceae > Pleoardoris > Pleoardoris graminearum. Next base: position 8,297 of record JASEKS010000549.1, on the reverse strand, counting down.
CTAGTATACAAAGTATAGAGGCCTTTAAAAAAGTATTTAATAAAGAGTAGAATAAAATACTATAAGAAGTTATTAATAACTATATTTTATCTCTTTCTAACTATTATTAGGTAGATATAGAAACTAAAGGCTACTATACTAAGTATTAATAATTTATTATTTACTAGTTTATTATTAAAAATTTGAAAAAGTAACTTTTATATATAATTATATAATTAATATATAAATATATAAAAATATTTATATACTTATATATTATAGATACTATAATAATATATATAAAAATAAGCAAATTTTACACCTTAAATAAAAAGTTATAATATCCTAAAATTTAGTTCTAAAAATGTTTTAATTTTACTAATATTTAATTACTCCTAAACCTCTTAGTAAGCACCCCCTAAGTAGGTAAATAGAATAAGCTAGTTTTTTTTTTTTAAAACGGTATTTTTTGCGTATGTTTAGGCTTACTAATTAATAAGTTATATAACTTTAAAAAAGGTAACTTTTTAGATTAACCCTTTTTTAATGTTACCCCCCTGTAAAAAAGCTAAAGGTAAACTTAAGGAACTTAAGATAATTATCATCTTAGGCTTAGACTAATAAAATAAAATAAATCTATTAATACGCTTATAAATTTTAAGATAAAAAAAAACTAAATATAAATTTTAAGGCCTGTTAGGGGGCGTAGTATTAGATAAGTATACGTTCTTATTCTTATTTAGTAAATATTATTAACTAGGTAATAGATACTACGGGCGTTATAGGTACTAAAAATAGTAAATATAATTTTTTTTATCCTATAAAGCTGCTAAGTAAGCTAAGTATATACGTAATTTATTTTACTAGTAAGCCTTTAGGTAGTATTATTATCATAATAAAAAGTTTAATATGTAATATAGAGGCTTAGTATAAAATTAAATAAAAAAATATTACTCTTAATTACGTAATAAGTTTATATTAATATTATTAGTTTAGAATATTAGTAGGCGAGGTAAAATATAATAAAAATAAAATATAAAAGAATAAATAAGTCTTTTATACTCCTACTTGAGAGTAGTAACTAGTTATTTTAATATATTTTAGTAATCTAATACTAAAATTATATAAAAAATAAAATATAGCTTAGCCTTATATAATTACTATTTACGTAATATATTACTAATATTATAGTATATAATAATATCTTTTTAATATTATAAATCTAGACTTTTATTTCTTTAATAAAGCGCGATATTTAACTAAACTTAAATTTTAAATTAACATTCTTTTAAAAGGTTATACTTCTATTTTAATAATAATTTTTACTTTAAAAGAACTCCTAATAATATTTATAATACTATATAATAATAATAATAATAATAATAATAATAATAATATAAAGTTAATAGGGGTAAAGTTCCTACAATAATTTAAAGTATATATTTATATACTAATTAAATAAATAGTGTGGCTGTGGTAGCTTAGGGCGACTAAAAAGGGTTTTAAAAAAGGAGGAGTATGTATATACCTTTATTAGTTTAAAGTATAAAAAGAATTATTAATAGAGACTTAATTAAAAGACTTAAAAAAGAATATAAAACACTATAATTAAAAAATAGTCTAAATATTATAATAAAATTCTTATAAAAGTATTTTAAAAGATAAGTGTTATAATAATAATATAAATAAAAACGTATATTTTATAAAGAAAACTTAAAAAAAATACTAAAACATATAAAAAAAATATTAAAAATATTAAAAATATAAATATAAAAAAAAATACTTTCTAATTAGTTAGCACTATAAATAGTAGATATTAGAATACAGTATTATAAAAAAAGAAGTAATAAAAAAATTAAAAAAAGACCTAGCTAGTATCTAATAAAAAATTAAGTTATTTTAATATATTAATATATATATTAATTTTTTTTAATAATATACCTTTTATATTTAGACTATTTAACTATTTAAGAAAAGGGCTTTATCTTTTAAGTAAACTAATAACTAGCTTTTAAATTTTTAAATTTATATATATATTACTAAATAATATTATATTAAATTACTAATCTATTACCTAATCAGGTCTAGTTCGCTACGCTAGTCCTATTTAAGAATATATTTTTATCTTATTTAACTTTAAATAGTAAACTATATTTAAGAATATAATATATTCTATATAGGGATTTTAGTTTTCTATAGTCTTATATTAATTCCTTAGCGATGCCTTATACTTTTAAAAATTATATTTTTTACTAGTAAAGTAGACGTATTTAAAGAATACTAATAATAAGAAGAGGAATTAAACCTCTAAAATATAAATAAAGTTAAAATTTAATAAATTTATATATTTCTAGATACTTACCCACTATACTACCCTACTATCTTAATATATTAAAATATATTACTTATTTAATATGTTTATATTATAGTTTTATTTTTTAATATTACTGATATTAATTATTTTATTAGTTATAATTTTATATTCTCAATTTAAAACGCTATTTAAATAAAAGATAAACGTAATTTAGTATTTCTTAAAATATATAATTTAATTATTTCCTTTACTAGTAAAGACTATATATAAAAAAAAGTTTTTATATTTATATTTAAACCGAAGATAAGAAGTGGTAATTAACTTTATAGATTTTTTATTTTATTTTTTAGTATAATAATATAAATATAAATTATTATATAAATTATTATATTATAGTATAATTATAAACTCTATACTATATTATATTTATATATTATTTAAACAAAGTAGTGTGGCTATAGTAGCTTAGGGCGACTAAAAGGGGTTTTAAAAAAGGAGGAGTATATATATACCTTTATAACTCTATACTAATATTAATTTATATAGATATATATATAAATAAAGGTATACACATACTCCTTCTTTTTTAAAACCCCTTTTAGTCGCCCTAAGCCACTACAGCCACACTATTTGTTCGATTAATATATAAATATATATATATATAATAAAGGCATATATATACTTCTCCGTTTTTAAAATTCCTTTTAGTCTCCCTAAGCTACTATAGCCACACTATTTATTTAATTAGTATATAAATATATATATATTAATTAAACAAATAGTGTAGCTGTAGGAACTCGGGACAACGAAAAGGGATTTAAAAAAATATTAATTTATATTAATAATTTTAATAATATAATATCCGTATTTATAAAAGAATATATATTTTAAACTTATTTAAAAATTATTAAAAATTATTTACATTTTGCCTAAACTATAATACTAATTTAGTTTATATAAAAAATATGTAGAATTATATAATATTTAGGCTAAATAAAAATAAAAAGGCTAATTTAGGTATAGAATTTAGTCTAAAAAGTATTATAGGGAGGTGAACTCAAAAAAGAGTACTTAGAAAGGAATACCTTTTTTAATATAATATAACTTTATAATTAGGAAGCTAAAAAATTTAAGAAGAATAGCGTTATAAAAAAAAAAACTAGTAGATTCTATTTACTCTGTTAGGGGCTGGTTTCTAAGGGGTTTAGGAGTAAAAAAAAATTAGTAAATATAGAAAATTTTTAAGGTCCTACTAGAGGGTATTATAACTTTATATTTAAGGTGTAAAATTAGCTTATTTTTATATATATTATAATAGTATATATTTTATATATTTGTATTTGTATACTAATCGAACAAATAGTGTGGCTGTGGTGGCTCGGGGCGACCAAAAGGGGTTTCAAAAAGGAGGAGTATGTGCATGCCTTCATTTATAATAGTATATATAATATATAAGTATATTAAATATTTTTATATATTTATATATTAATTATATATATTTATATATTAATTATATATATTTATATATTAACTAAACAAAAAGTGTAGCTGTAGTAACTCGGGGTAACTAAAAGGGGTTTAAATAAGGAGGAGTATATATATACCTTTATTATATTAATTATATAATTATATATAAAAGTTACTTTTTTAAATTCTTAATAATAAACTAGTAAATAATAAATTACTAGTATTTAGTATAAAAGTCTTTAGCTTCTATAACTACCTTATAACGGTTAGGGAGTAATAAAATATAATTATTAATAGCTTTTTAAGGTATTTTATTTTACTCCTCTATAATAGCTCTTTTAAAAGCCTTTATACTATTTAAACTATTTCCTATACCTTTTTTTTTATTTTTTTTATTTTTTTTAAAAATAAGCCTTTAATTAAGACTACCTAACTATTTAAGGAAAGTGCTTTATCTCCTAAGCGAACTAACAACCAGCTCTTTAATTCCTAAACTAATATATATTACTAAATAAAGTTATATTAAATTACTAGTCTATTACCTAATTAGGCCTAGTTTGCCACGCTAAGCCTATTTAGGAATAGATTTTTATCTTATCTAACTTTAGATAGTAAAATACCTAAAAATATAACGTATTCTAAATAGGGATTTTAGGTTTTTTATAATTTTATATTAATTCCTTAGCGGTGCCCCGCACTTTTAAAAACTTTACTTTTTATTAGTAAAATAGGCGCGTTTAAAGAACGATATAATAAAAAGAGAAATCGAACCCCTAATACGTAAGAAGACTTTAAAAATTTAAGAAATTTTAGTATTTTTAGGCATATACCTACTATACCACCCCGCTATTTCCTATACCTAAATTAGCCTTTTAATTTTTAATTAGTCCTAATTTTAATAAACTTTATATATTTTCTATAGGGGCTAAATTAGGACTATAGGCTAAGTAAGGAAATAATTTAATTTTATTATTTTTAAACTAAGTTAGGCGGGGTGGCACAGTGGGTGCATATACTTAAAAATACTAAAATTTTTTAAATTTTTAAGGTCTTCTTACGTATTAGGGGTTTAATTCTTCTTCTTATTATAGCGTTCTTTAAACACGCCTACTTTATATAGTAAAATATAAAATTTTTAAAAGTATAGAGTACTATTAAGAAATTAATATAAAATTATAGGGACGCTAAAATCCCTATTTAAAATATATTATATTTAGAGGTATTTTAAGCTAAATTACTATCTAAAGTTAGACGAGATAAAAATCTATTCCTAAATAGGCTTAGCGTAGCGAACTAGGTCTAATTAGATAATAGACTAGTAATTTAATATAACTATTTAGTAATATAACCTATATATTAGTTTAGGAATTAAAGAGCTAATTATTGGTTCCCTTAGGAGATAAAGTACTTTTCTTAAATAGTTAGATAGCCTTGATTAAAGGCTTATTTAAAAAAAAAAAATAAGTTAAATCGTCCGTAGTTTTATAAATAGGGACGTTGTCTTATTAAAATTACTAGCCTAAATTCATATTAATATAAAGTTTATAATTATAGTATAATATAATAATATAATAATATATATATATATATATATATATATATTATTAATAAAAAAAGGGGTAAAAAAACATTATATAACTTACTCCTTTTTATTAAGGATTTAACCTTAGGTATAAGGACTTTATTTATATAGTCCTTACTAGTATAGAAAGTAAAATAATTAGGTATTTTAATAAATACTAAATTACTTCTACCTCCTACCTAAATTGCTCCCTAAAGGTATAGGATAAAGTCTCGGCCTATAAAATAATCAATATAATTAATATTTAAAAACTAAAACTATAATTTAAATATATATAAAAGTTATATATTTTAATATTTTAAAAAATTAAAATAATTTACTTTATAATTAACTAGTAACTACTTCTTTTTTAACTCTATTATTCTTCTTTTTTTTATAGTATTTCCTTTTAGCTTTATCCCTTTATATTACTGACTCGTTAAAAAATATAATTTTTTTTAAATTTATATTTTTTAAATTTTTTAAATTTTCTTTATTAATAAGAGGCTTTTTAGTACTTATATTATAGTATACTTCTCCTTTTTAAAAACTTTTATAAAGCGCTTTTTATAATATATAGACTATTTTCTATTAATAGTCTTATATTATCTTTTATAGGACTTCTAGTTAAGTCTCTATTAATAGCTCTCTTATCTCTTAGAGTTAACTTAATAACTTAGCCTTTTTTAATCTTATTTATATTATAATTTTTTTTCTTTATTTTTAATACGTTAAATAGTATTATAAATAGTCTTTTTAGGCTTATTTAAAGTAGAAATAATTATAGAAATAGGAGTATTTGCTTTTAAAAGTAAGTTAACTTTAGATTTAAGTTTTAACAAATTTGACGCCATTTCGAGGAAATAAAAGTCTAGATTTATAAAATCTAAAATAAAGGTATATATATACTCCTCCTTTTTTAAAACCCCTTTTGGTCGCCCTAAGCTACTACAGCCACACTATTTATTTAATTAATATATAAATATATATATAAAATCTAAAAGATATTACTATATACTATAATATTAATAATATATTACGTAATTAGTAATTGTATAAGCCTTAGTAATATTTTTATAATTAATATAATTTTATTATTAGATTACTAATATACTTTAAAAAGCTAGTTATGTGACCTATACTAGGCCTAAAAGGGTATAGTTAAACTTTTAGTTAAATATATTTACTAACTAAAGAGTTATAAGACCCTAACAAATAGGTGTTAATTATTATTATATTTAGGTGATTTTAATTTATTACAGGTAATAAGAATAACGTAACTAAAACCATTATATAAGTCTTTATTACTTTCGCTTTAAAACGGTATTATTCACGTATTTTTACGCTTATTAATTAATTTTATATAAATTTTTAAAAAAACTATCTTTTTTAAGTTCTCTTTTTTAAGTTCACCCCCCTGTAAGTCTAGTAAAGAGCTATTTTGAAATAGTAAAATAAAAAACTATAAAAGTTTATTAATAATTATATTTTATTACCCCCTAGCTATAATAAAATACTTATAGAATCTTAGGAATAGTATACTAAGTACTAGTAATATATTATTTACTAGTTTATTATTAATATTAAAAAATTTACCTTTTTTTAATAATTATATACTAAATATTTAAATATATAAAATAATTTATATAAAAATATAATATAGTATTAGTTATTATATATATAAGAATAGGCTAATTTTGTATCCTAAATAAAAGTTATAATAGCCTAAACTCGGGTCCTATAAATTTATAATATTTACTAATTTTTTTTAATCCTGTATATCTTAGTAAGCAGTCTCTAATAGAGTTAATAGAATCTACTAGTCTTTTTCTTTAAACGCTATTTTTCTTATATTTTTTTAATTACTTTTTTTTAACCCTACTGTAATACAGTATATATTATACTCCTAGTTCTTATTATTATTATTAGTAATAAATTACTATAGTTTAAAATAAATATATAGAATAGAGTTATTAAAATGGATATAAAATAAAAGTGTAATAATAAATAGTACTTAATTACCGATAACTTATATAAATTTAAGCACGCTAAAATATATTATAATATATATAATAAAAAATTTTATATAATAGTAAAAGTACCTAAATACTAAAAAATATATATATATAATTACTTAACAGTTAAAATTTTTATAAATTATAAAAACTTATTATATTATATTTATACTAAAGAGCTAACGCTCTTGTAAATTTAATAGTTAAAAATAGTAAAATAATATAAATTTAAAATTATCTATACCTTGCGTGAAGATAATAAATAAGCTAATATACTTAACTAAAAAATAATTTTATAGGTAAGAGAGTAATTACTAACGCTATAACACTTACAGGGGGGTGTAATAGAAAAAGCGTAATTAAAAAAGTTACCTTTTTTAAAAAATTATATAAAATTAATTACTAAGCTTAAAAATACGCAAATAATACCGTTTTAAAAAGAACATTATAGAGAATTATATAAGAGCTTTACCTACTAATTATTAATTACGTATAAAATATTAAAATTACCTAAATATACTAATTATTTAAATCACTATATTAGGTTCCTATAACTTTTTAGTTAGTAAATGTATATATCTAAAATTTTAACTCTACTATTTTAGGCCTTGTCTAGATTACGTAATTAGTTTTTTTTAAGGTTTATTAGTAATTTAATAATAAAATTATATTAATAAGAAAAATTTAACTTATGCTTATATAAGCACTACTTACGGAATATATTACTAATGTTATAGTATATAATAATATCTTTTTAATTTTATAAACCTAGACTTTGACTCTTTTAATATAGCGAGATATTTAATAGAACTTAAATTTAAACTTAATCTACTTTAAAAAGTAAATACCCTCTATTTTAATAATTACTTTTACTTTAAAAGAACTTATAATAGTATATATAATACTATATAATAGATTAGAATTAAAATAATAATAATATAAATAAAGTTAAAAGGGATAG
>JASEKS010000548.1:0-13916 GCA_030770415.1 Pleoardoris graminearum | reverse complement strand
AGTAATAGTAATAGTAATAGTAATAGTAATAGTAATAGTAATAGTAATAGTAATAGTAATAGTAATAGTAATAGTAATAGTAATAGTAATAGTAATAGTAATAGTAATAGTAATAGTAATAGTAAAAATAGATATATATATAAATTTAATAGTACTAATAGTAAAAAAATAAAAAACTATACTATATAGTTTATAGTAAAGTGTATAAATAAAATAAGTATTTTATAAATATAATACGTATTCCTTAGCGTAAGATATATAAAAATAAAAAGTATAAACGCCTTAAGTAATATTTTAAGTATAGAGCTTATAGGACGATAAATAAAAATACTAAAACCTCTAGTAAGTAGAAATACTAAAGGTAATTAATATCTAAAAAATTTAAGAGGGGTTAATGTATAGGTATATTTAGTGCGTAGCTAGATAAATAAGTTAGTAATAAATATACTTAGTATTATATTATTATAGATAAGAAAGGATTTATAATTATAAATAAAAATATTAACTATTATTAAACGTTATACTACTTATATATATATATATATAGGGGGAGTAAAAAGTAATAAAAATAGATATAACCTCTATTTTATATAAAAAAAAAATTAAAAAAGTAACTAATAGATTATTATAGTAGTTATCAGCTAATTTTATAACTTATATATATTCTTTATTAGTATAGAATATATAATTCTCTTTTTTTAGAGTTATTACTATAATATTACTTAACTCTAGACTAGCTATTTAAACTTTTACTATATTATATAATTAACTAACTTTTAATAAACTTCTTACGTAGTAACTATACAGGGGAGTGACATTGGGAAAAGACTAATCCAAAAAGTTACCTTTTTTAAAGTTATATAACTTGTTAATTAGGAAGCCTAAAAATACGTAAAAAAAATATAGTTTTAAAGAGAAAGACTAGCTTATTCTATTCACCTACTCAGGGGCTGCTTACTAAGGGGTTCAGGGGTAAAAAAAATCAGTAAATATAGAAAATTGTTAGAGCTCTACTTTAAGTTAATACAACTTTTTATTTAACAAATAAAATTAGCTAATTTTTATATATATTATTATAGTACTCATAATATATAAGTATATAAAATATTTTTATATATTTATATATTATTTATATAATTATATATAAAAGTCACTTTTTTAAATTTCTAATAATAAACTGGTAATAATAAATTACTAGTACTTAGTATAGTAGCCTTTAGCTTCTATAACCGCCTTATAACGGTTAGGAAGAGATAAAATAGAGTTATTAATAACTTTTTATAGTATATTCCACTACTCTTTATTAATAATTTTTTTAAAAGCCTCTATACTTTGTATACTAGATCCTACACTTAAATTAGCCTTTTTATTTTTATTTAGCCCTTATTTTAAATAACCCTATATATTTTCTATAGGGGCTAAATCAGGGCTATAGGCTGGGTAAGGAAATAGTTTAATTTTATTATTTTTAAACCAGTTTAAAACGTCCGTTATTTTATAGATAGAAACGTTATTTTGTTAAAATTACTAACCTATATTAATATTAATATAATAATTATAATTATAATATAATATAATAATATATATATATATATATATTATTATATTATTAATATTAATATAATAATTATAATTATAATATAATATAATAATATATATATATATATATATTATTATATTATTAATAAAAGGGGTAAAAAAGTATTATAAACCTTACCCCTTTTTATAGAGAGTTTAACCTCAGGTATAAGGACTTTATTTATATAGTCCTTACCAGTATAAGAAGTAGAAGAATTAGGTATTTTAATAAATACTAAATTACTTCTACCTCCTACCCAAATTGCACCCTAAACTTATAGGGTAAGATCTTGTCCTATAAAATAATTAATATAAATAATATTAAAAAACTAAAACTATAGCTTAAAAATAGATAAAAAGTTATATAATTTAATATTTTAAAAAGTTAAAATAACTTACTTTGTAATTAGCTAACAGCTAGTTTTTTTCCAACTCTATTATTACCCCTTTTTCTATAATATTGTCTATTTTGTTGTCCCCTTTTAATTGCTAACTTATCAGAAAATATAATTTTTTTTAAATTTATATTTTTTATATTTTTTATATTCACTTTAGCGTATATTAATCTTTTTTTAGCGTTTTCTTTATTTATTATTAGTTTTTTTTTACTTATATTAATAGAGTAACCCTCCTCTTTTAATGTCCTTTATAACTGTCTTTTTATAATATTTAGACTATTATCTATTAATAGTCTATTATTTTCTTTTTTAGGGCTTCTAGTTAAGTCTCTATTAATAACTCTTTTATCTCTTTTAGTTAACTTTTTTATACCCCCTGTATAAACTTTTTTTATATTATAATTATTATCTTTATTATTTTTTGTATTATTTTCCTTCTTTTTAATTTATTTTATAGCGTTATAAATACTTTGCGGAGGCTTTTTTAAAGTAGTAGTAATTAAAGAAGGAGAAGTATTTACTTTTAAAAGTAAATTAACTTTATATTTAAGTTTTAAGAATTTTGGCTCTATTTTAAGGAAATAGGAGTTTAAGTTTATAAAAGGTAAAAGATATTATAATATACTATAATATTACTAATATATTACGTGATTATTAATTATATAAGCTTGGCACTATTTTTATAATTAATATAATTTTATTATTAGATTACTAATATACTTCGAACAACTAGTCACGTGACCTAGACTAGGCCTAAAGTAGTATAGTTAAAATTTTAGTTAAATATATTTACTAACTAAAAAGTTATAGGGACCTAAAAAAAGAACTAAAAAAATTATTATATTTACGTAATTTTAATTTATTACGTACACTTACTAAGTAATAACTAAAATAGTAATATAAATCTTATTAACTTTCTCTTTAAAACGATATAATTCACGTATTTTTAGGCTTAGTAATTAATTTTATATAAATTTTTAAAAATAATAACTTTTTAGATTAGTCTTTTCCCAATGTCACTCCCCTGTAATAACTTTTCTACTAGCGCTAATAACCTATAACCTTTTTAATAGTAATTAAAATATTAAAATATAATATAGTACTTCCTGTAAAATACTCTTTATTTTATAAAGAGAGGTAAAGTGTAGCGTCGAGACACTAGTTTAAAAAAGGTATAAAATACTCTTTATAAAATTTTTTAATTCTATTATAATAACTACTAACTTTTTAATAATAAGCTTTTATATAATTATCTTATAGTACTGTAGCGTACTTTTTTTTTTTTTCTATTTATTACCTACCCTACTTTTATACGTACGTTTATTCCTACGCCTAAATAATTTTAATTACCTTAATAAGTTTCTTTTACTAGAGCTTTACTTCTTTTACTACTCTAAGAAAGTTTTTTTTTTATTATTAAAGTACTACTATTACTACTACTACTACTATTATTATTATTATTACTATTACTACTATTGCCGCCGCCGCCGCTATTCTTTATTTTAAATAAAAGAGTTTTACTTTTTTTATATTATTATACTATAAAGGCTAATATATTATTATATAATCTAAAGTAAACTTTAACGTTCTTATAAGTATTATTAAAATTAAGAATTATATTTTACTTAAATAAGAAAAAGCGCATTAGAATTAAATTAGAATTAAAAATAATATTAATTAAAAAATCTAATCTATTAAGTAGGCTAGCCTATTATACTATGCAGAGATAGGAGTTAAAGTAGTTTTTAATATAATTTAGTTAGTTATTACTATTAGCGAAAGCTTATACTATACACTAAAAATTATTTAGTAAACTAATTATTAGACGCTAGAATACTAATATTATAGATATAATAATAATAAAAAATTTCTAAACTTTAAGTATATAGTATTTATAGAAAAAAGAAAAAGCTATTATAATTACTATTTTAAACTTAAATACACTATATATAGTTTATAGTTCTATTTATAGTTTTGTTTAAAACAACGATAACTTATAAATACCTTATTACTATTTTATAATTATTACTTCGCTGTTATTATAGCTGCTATTTAATAAGTTATTAATTAAGTTATTACTCTACTAGCTATAAAATTTAAAAAATCTTATATTTAATAGGTTCTAGGTTATAGCGTTTTTGTTTTTTTACCTATTACTATATTAAGTAAGGACGTAGTGTATACTAAGTTAATATAACTCCTACAGATAAACGTAAAAAAATAAAATATATAATTATATAGAATTATTTAGTATATAGTTTAGTATAAATACTATTATAAAACTTAAAAATATATTAAAATATTTTATAAAGTTAATAAATATTATAAATTTATATAATAAATAGAAGTAAACTATAAGTTTATAAAATATTTATTCTTTATAATAAAAGTAGGTAAAGATTATTTAGTAACCTATTTTACCTAATTAAGTTTAGTATAAGGAATACTAAACTAAAATTATAAATAATTAAAAAATAAAATTTTAAACTTATAAAGTTTTATATTTTCTATTAAATTGCTATTTTAGATTTTCTATAACTATTATAGTTAATAAGTAAAAATAAATTAAACTTTAAATTACTTAAAATATAACTAGTTTTTACGATAGAACTAAAAAGTTTATTACTAAACCTTTTATATATACTATGAATATAATATTATTATATTAATTTTAATATTTTAGTTTATTTTATTATTACGTAATTAGGCTAATGCACGCTAGGAAAGTATAATAATTTAAAGTTAAATAACTATCTAATAATAGATTTTAAAAGTCTCCGAAATTATTAAAACGTTAGAGCTATATAGTAGATAATTAAATATTAAAAAAAAATTTAAATATATATTATATTAATAAAGAAAGAATTAAAAAACTAAAAATAGAATAACCCCTATAACTAAGCGAGTTTATAATACATTTTATAATTTTTTAAACTAAATTAGCTCTAATCGTAATATTTATTAGTTTTATATTTTAGGTTTTAAATAGTTACCTAATTAGGCTTAGTTTTTAATATAGGTTACTAAATAACTAAATACATTATTAAATACTAATAATAGGTTATTAAAAATCCCTTACCTAAAAGTAATATAAAAATAATAAAATATCTATATTATATTTAAAATATTTATAATTTTATTTAATTTAAAAATAATTTATATATAAAGTTTTATTTTAAAAATTAATTATAGTACTAGTTTATATACGATATAAATTTAAAGAATATCTAAATTAATACTTAATAAATAAAATATAAAAGTTATAAAAATCTTTTTTAATATATTAAGTATAAAGATATATATATACTCCTTCTTTTTTAAAACTCCTTTTAATTACCTATATATTTATATATTAATTAAATAAATAGTGTAGCTGTAGTAGCTTAGGGCGACTAAAAGAAGTTTTAAAAAAAGAGGAGTATATATATGCCTTTATACTTAGTATTAAAAAATTTAAGTAAGGCTAGATTAAAAAAGGTATAGCGCCGCGCTAGGTACTTAGCGCGCCCCCCCCTAAAAAAATATTAAATTAATAAACTCTAATATAAAAACTTTAGTACGGACTACTGTATTCTTTAGAGATATATAGGTAGTAGTAGTAGCTACTACCTGCATATTTCTCCTCTATCTCTCTTATAATTAACACAGTTAAACGTTTATTAAAAAAAAAAATACTTACTAAAATATTATTATTTTTTAAATATCTAGTTTCTATATAGTATAGTCCTCCTCTCGTTAATACTAATAATAATAAAATACGCCTAGTAATTAATGTTAAAACTTCTAAAATAGCGTCTAGTATAATTACTTAAGCTCTTCCTCTAGTATCCTTCTACTTAATAAGAGGTAATAAAAACACGACTCTAGTAGATACTCGCTAGTATAGGCACCTTATTTATCTAAAAATAGTTAACCTTATCTATTTAGTAGCTAACGGAGAAGTTAATTATAACTTATTAAATAAAGTTATATCTATTTTTAATAATAGGTACTGCCCTAAGTTAAATAAGCTAAATAAGTTAATTAAATTATTAATAAAGAAAGCGTCTAAAGTCGTAAACGTTAAATTAGTAATATTAGTAGCGGCGGTTTTAATAGACGGGAATTTAATAGTACTAGTAATAAAAAAAATAAAAAAATATAATATACAGTTTGTAGTAGAGTTAATAGGTAAAATAAGTATTTTATAAATACGGTAGATGCTCCTTAGCGTAAGGGATATAGTAAAGGTAAAAGTAAAGGTAAAGGCGGTAGTAAAAGTAATAGTAATAGTAGTAAAGGTAATAGTAATAAAAGTAATAGTAAAGACGTTCTAGAAATAATTAATATTTAAGAGTTTAGGGGGGCCTATATATAATATATATTTTTTTATATATTTTTTTATGTGTTTTTTCTTCGGTGCGTAGGCTAGATAAGTAGATAGGCGTACTTAGTATCGCAGTTAACTATCTTTATAAATAAAAAAGGATTTATAATTATAAATAAAATTATTAACTATTATTAAACGCTACACTACCTATGTGTAGGCGAAGTAAAAAGTAATAGAAATAAATATAACCTCTATTTTATATAAAAATAAAGTTAAAAAGTAACTAATAGGTTATAATAGTAATTATTAGCTAAATTACCTATATAGCTACTACAGTTACACTATTTATTTAATTAATATATAAATATATATATAAAAATTATAAAGTTTATTATAGTATTTTACTTAGAGATATAAAATATATATTTTAAATAAAATACTTTAAAGTATTTATTTACTAATAGATAAACTATTTACTTATATAAACTATATAGTTATAAAGTATATTATATATATATAATATAAATAAAAAAAAAGAATATATACTATTTTAAAAAAATTTAAAAAATTATATATATTATAAATATTGTAATAAATATTATTATAATTTACTAAATATATTAATATTAGTATATAATATATTTATTTATATATTTTACTACTAATATTTATATTTTTTAATTTATATTTATCGCGGTTCATATAGGTTTAACTATACTACTTTTTTATAATGCTAAGACTCTCTAGGCCTACGCTATTAGGTAGGTTATATCTTCTATTACTATAACACTTTTTACCCGCTCCCAATCTTCTTCTTTTATAATATTACTAAAAGAAGCTCTTTTACCTTCTATACGCTGCTATCTTATACGCGCGCGTATTAAAGCCTATAAACGCTATAATAAACAGCGCCTTAAGTCTAGCTTTTACTTTATAAATTAGCGGCTTTACTAAGATAGTGTCTTCTACTAAACTATTAATATATCTTTTATTTTATCTCTCTCTTATAGTCTTTTTATTAAGCTACCCTTACGCGTACTATATTTAACTATATATTTTTACTAGTCTATTATCTATATTGCCTACGCTACTAATTATAATTTAAGCTGCTAAGCTACTAAGCTATTAAATTACTAAGCTATTAAACTACTAAGCTGTCTTTTATAAGTAAACCGTTATCTTTTTCTATACAGCTTAAAATAGTCTAAGATCTAATTATTATAGATTACTTTACGCTTCTACTATTTTACTTTAGCTATTTTAAAGACTTATAATACCTAAAAAAGAATTTTTTATTTAATAGATTATTAGTCTATTTGTTTTATAAAGTAAGATTTAAGTCTAACTATTTTTAATAGTATAGCTAGTTAAACCTCCTTTTTACCTTTATAATATAACTACGCGCTCTAAGAATAAGAAGTTAACTCTAAATAAGTAGAGGGCTTACTAGCCTATAACCCCGCTTTAAATTAAACCGCGCCTATAATATATCCTATAATATAATAACCCTAAAAACCTAATATACTATAAATTACGAGCTAGCTATACTACGGCGGATTAGAACTAGTTCTACTATCTTAATATATACCTAGATTTAAAAAAAATTATTTATACTAATAAGAATTTCTGCCGTAGATATAATATTATATATAAACAGTTTTACTAATTTTATTATAAAGTTATAACTAAGCTTCTTAAAAATAATCTCTATAAGAAGAACTTTAGTTAGGCTAAATATAAATATTTTCTCTATAATATCTACTATATAGTTAGTATAAATTCTATAATCTATAAAGCGTATTCTACTAACTAGATAACCCTACCGCGGTATTAGTATTTTATTATAAACTAAAAGTTTATAACTATATACGCTAACTGGATAAAAATACACGTAAATAAAAAAGAGAATAGAGGAAAATTTCTAGTAGATAACTATCCTTATAATACTTACTAGATACTAAGTGCCGTAAAGTGCGGTCTAGATAAGAAAATATAGTCTAAGTATTACTAATTTTAATATTTTAACTTCTAGATCTATTTTCTTAGAGGCTTAGTTCTATTTAAGGCAACTAAAATCTATAAGAATTTTATTAAAAACTAAATTATCGATCCTAAAAACGTAAATCTAGAGAGCTTTAATTATAAACTACTAATTAGCGTACTTACTAAAGTGGAGAATCTTAACTTTAATCTTAAGTTTAATAGTCTAATCTATATAGTAGGAGTAAAGACTATTTATATTAGAGACAATACGTCGCTACAGTCCGCGATTAATATATTATAAAAAAAATACTAAGATAGGATATACTTTATTCTTACTAAGATAGATAAGCTATATTAGTAAGATAGTAAGCACACTAATAGTAAGAAGAGGAGGCTACTTAAATAAAAAGAACCTTCTGTTTAAAGGGACACTACTAAAAGAGTCTCTACTAGCGTACTACAATAACGGAAGAAGAAGAAGAAGAAATAAATAGTATTTAATAAGTAAGCGATAACTAATAGTTAGGTAGTAGAATACTTAAAGTATATATAGATAATAAAGAAGTAGAAGTTGCTTTAGTTTTATAGAATAGTAATATTAATAAAGGAGTACTATAACCTGCAGGTTTATAAAGGCTGAGTTTAGTATTATAGTATAGGGTTTTATTATAAGTTTATAGGTATAAGTATGCGCGAATTGTCTACTTGATAGTACCTAATTTATTTAGTTTTTCTTTTAACTCGTCTAATAGTACTTTATATAATAGTTTAAAGTATACAATATATAAACTATTAATAATAATAATAATTATTTTAATACTTTTAAATATAAATATTTAGATATTCTAAATATTATGTTTTAAATAAAGTATAATATATTACTAAAGGTTATTTTATATAAACTATTACTATTATATTTATAATACTAGTATTTAGTTTATATTAATTTTATAATATAATAGAGAGCCAAAAAGACTTAAATACGCCTATATAAAATTCTAAACCTAAGGGTTCACTACTAATAGATATTCGTAATAACGAGCTATCTATATAATATAAGTAAGACCTAGCAGCTATCTTCCTAAGGATTTAAGGATTTTATAGTTTAGGAATATATACTTTTATAAAAAAATATAGCGTATTTTATATAATTAATAATATTAAGATTTATACTAATTTAGTAATAAATATTACTATTTTTAATAATATTGTAAATTTAATAAAATATATTTTTTTTATAAATATTAGTAAAGAGGACTGCGACTAGAGCTTAATATATTTAAAGAATAATATAAATTTTATTCTTATGTACGAAATCCGCACGATACTAGTAGCAGTTTATAATAATAATAAGTATAGCTTAGGGATTTTAAGCACTTCTTAAATTTTATTAATATATCTAGGGACTTTAGTAATACTTTAGTTTCTTATAAAGGATATAGTATAAAAGTTCTAATATTATCTAGTAATATTTAGTAATATTTTTTAGTATATTATAACTTTAAGTACTATTTTTATTATTCTACTTATAACAGGATCTTCTTCTTATATAAATAAATTCTACCCTATTTTTAATATTTAAAAGGCTAGGACTATAATTTTCTAATCTTTGCTTTTTAAAAGTAAGCTATAGTAAAAATAGTTTAAATATAATAGTATACTAGATACTAAAAATACTATATATAGTATTTAATATACTAATTTATAATAATAACTATACTATATTTATATAGGATATTCTACGTTTTATATATATAGTAATTATAATTAACAACGAGGGCAGCGTATTAAAAAAGCTTACTAAATACCTAGGGGTCTAACAGGCTAAGTAGGCCTTAAAATTAATAAAATTTAAGTAAAATCGAATTATATTTCTTAAACTAGAAAATACTAAGACTTTTACTACTAAGCTTTACGTATATAAATATCTAATTAATTTTTAGAAAGTAATATAAAAACTATAAATTAAAATACTCGGAAGCTTAATTATATATAATAAGTATAGTAATACCTATACGAGATAAGTAGTACTTATTAAAGAATATAAGGTAGTATACGGGGGTAATAGGCAAATAATAGAAGTTAATACTTTATATAAATACTTTATATATAAACTTCTTTTCTAGTTACGGGAGGAATAAGATATTTATATATAATAATATTATTAACTACTACGGGGGTTCTCTTTATATATTAATTTATTTTATTATTATTACTTTATATATCTTTTACTATATCTTTAGTATTTTATTATTTATATATATTATATTACTACTTGTACTAATAATAACGACGATATTATTACTTTATATTCTAGTTAGTATATATTTACTTTTTCTTTTTTTTTTTTAATTTTCTTATCGTTTTATATTATTACTATAACTATAGAAGATAAATATAGTAAAATATATAGTAATATAGTAAAACTTATAAATATTTACTTTACTTTTATATTTAATTTAAAGTAAATACCTTACGCTAAGACTATAATTATTTTTTTTTTTTTTTTCTAACGTCTATATCTATTATTAGGGTAATTATATAACCTAAATTCTATAGCGTATACTAACGAGAATCTCGTAACAATTTATAATAATAAATATAAAAAGTAAGGAACTATAAATATAGACTATAAAAGTAGGAAATAATATAAAATATAAGAGCAATATAATATAAACTAGTATAAAAAAAAAGAAAAACTAATTAAAAATATACTATAATACGGTAAAAATAATAACTAGTAATATAACTTTACTAATTTTTATTTATAAATTATTAGAAAAAACCTATTAAAGGCTTTGCAACTATAGATAATTTTAGTAATATTAAATTAGACTACCTAAGACCCTTTTACTAGAATCTATATATAACTAAACTCTAATATAGTACGCGACTATTAGTAACTATTAATTTATAAAATTTTAGGTATATATATAAAATAAGAATATCCGAGTAAACTATAAAATAAAAAATATTTAAGCAGAATATAGATTAATAATAAACGCCTATTACTATATCTTATTAGGACGATAAACGGAGGAAGACAATTATTTTATTATTAAAATATTTTATTACTTATATAAATACGTCGGATGCGATACGGATAATATACTTATTTTTAATAAAATAATTATAAAATATTACGTAGGTATATAATAAAAACTAGAAATAATTTACTAAATCTAGCTGCAGTTTAGTAAAACTATAAATTAAATAATTTATTATAATAGAATAATATATTAATAAATATATAACTTATTAAGGTATTTACTATAATAATAGCCCTTCTAGGGGTACCGGTTTATAGAAATAAAAAAAAAAAATATACTAATACCTACAGGAGTACCTAAGAGATTAAAAAATTATAGCTATAGACTTACACGATATAGCTTTAATAAGTAAATAGTTTATAAATACTATTACTAGTAGCGTTAATAATATTAGGTATAAAAAAATTAATTTTTAAATACTTAGAAGTTATTTAATAAAGAAAAAAAAATTTATATTAAGTCTATATTAGATATAGACTAATACTAATAAACGACTATAAAAGTATTTTAAAAGCCTATTATTATTAAACGTTTCTTATATTACGACACTTATTAATCTAATAGAATAAAATATATAAAATATTAATAAATACGCCGATATTTTTTATATTTAAAAATTTTAAAGAGAAGAGGTAGTAAAGCTAGAGTTTAAAAAAAAAGATATTATAGTACTATAAGTTAAAGCGAACTAAAAAATAATACGTAGAGAAAGAGTAAAATATAAAGAATATTTAAAATTTAACTTACTAAAGGTAATATTAAGCTATATAAATAGAAACGCGCTTATAGTAAAGTAGATTATAAAACCTAATACGCCCTTTAAAAGAACCTATCTTAATACTTACTAATTTTAATAATAAAAACGCCCTATTAAGGACCTCACTATTAATCTTATATTTATTAATTAATAATAGTTATATTTAGCTTTCTACGACTATAAAGGGAGAGATTTAAATAATAATTTTAAATTCTATATATACTACGCCGAAAAAATTAAAGTTTTAATTTAACTAGAATCTTAGTACTACTAGATAAGCTTAATACGTATAAACTACCTAATTCCTAAAATACTTTAGACTATATTATAAAAGCTAGATATTAGAAACTAAGTAAAATAGCTTACGCTAAGAATAGTAAAACGGGTTTATAAAAAAAAACTTAACTAAATAAGGTAGAATACTATTAGTAATAAAAAAGAAGCTATAGGAATTAGAAGTAGAAAAAAATTACTTAGTAGTAGTGTAGGGGTTATTAAAATTAGACTATAAATCTTTTAGTAAAATAATATTAAAAGTAGATAAAACTATACTAAAAAAAGATAAAGCTAGTAGTAAGTTTACGTAATTTTTCTTTATAGGAGTCCTAAGACGTATATATAATATAATATACTATTAGCTGTATATAGCGTTTAAGACAATAATCTTAAAAAAGGTAGGCTAGATATTTTAGTAAGATAAAACTGTAGTAGATATATAGGCTATAAAAATAATACTTCTTTAATTTTATAACGTTTATAATAACTATCTATAAAACTACGCTCTATTATATATAAAAGTAATTAAATAGAGAACTTATATTTAAGATAGAACTAATACTTGCTATATAATAGTAATATAAACTAAAAATATTTTAAGACTATTACTATAATACAGCGCTTTTAGAGTAGTAATAGAATTTTAAACTATTAAATTATAAGTAAGTGCGTTAGCAGTAGCCTAAACTTAGTAATACTTATAACTTTTTAGTATATAATATTTATAAAAATACGTTAGTACCTTAATATATAAGTCCTACTACTTATTTTAACTTCTTTTAAAGTTTTAATAGCGAGCAAAGAGGTCCGTATATATAATAAATAAAAAAAGGTATAAAATTATAGACTAACGACTTACTTATAAGATATACCTAACTAACCTCTCTAATAGTATTTCCTTAAGGCTTTAATATATATACGTAAAACGGAAAGGCTATAGGTATAGCTAATTTAATAAAAATATAATATAAAGACTATAAAGTATAAAAGAACTATATAAAGAAGCGCGTATAAAAATTAAATCTAATAGTCTAGTTACTACGTTAGGTAGATATCTTTACGATACTAAATATTAAAAAAAAACTATTATATTAGTAATAACTACTACTAGAGCGCTAAGGCGAAAGGAGATATAAAAGCTAAATATAATAGTATTAATAAAAAGGAAACTACTTTTACTAAAAGTAGTAAGAGTTACTAATACTAGATGTTTAAGTAAAAGGGGGATAGGATAGTATAAAAAAGTTATAAAAAAAAAATACTGTTTACTATAACGATACGTATATAATATAAAATATAAAAAAAAAAAGTAGCAGAAACTAAAATATATAAAAAAAGTAAAAAGAAAAAAAATAAAAAAAAAAAAAAAAAAAAAAAAAAAAAAAAAAAAAAAAAAAAAAAAAAAAAAAAAAAAAAAAAAAAAAAAAAAAAAAAAAAAAAAAACAAAAAAAAAAAAAAAAAAAAAAAAAAAAAAAAAAAAAAAAAAAAAAAAAAAAAAAAAAAAAAAAAAAAAAAAAAAAAAAAAAAAAAAAAAAAAAAAAAAAAAAAAAAAAAAAAAAAAAAAA
>JASEKS010000547.1:0-14260 GCA_030770415.1 Pleoardoris graminearum | reverse complement strand
AGCTAAAGGCTATTATACTAAATACTAGTAATATATTATTTACTAGTTTATTATTAAAAATTTGAAAAAGTGACTTTTATATATAATTATATAAATAATATATAAATATATAAAAATATTTAATATAGTAATAAAACTTAGTCTCTATTATTATATATATAAAAATAAGCAAATTTTACACCTTAAATAAAAAGTTATAATAGCCTATAGTAGGGTCCTAAAAATTTTCTATATTTATTGATTTTTTTTTACCCCTAAACCCCTTAGTAAGCAGCCCCTAAGTGGGTGAATAGAATAGGCTAGTCTTTCTCTTTAAAACGGTATTTTTTTCGTATTTTTTAGCTTACTAATTAATAAGTTATATAACTTTAAAAAAGGTACTTTTTTTAATTGGTCTTTTTTTTGTTCACCCCCCTGTAAAATATATTTTACCCCCTAGCTAATTACCTAAATTATTATTTTTAGGTCGCCCTCTACGGAGGGGTAAATTTATATATTTAATTTTAGGTCCCTATTACTATAACCTTCTTCTTAATTATATTACTTAACCCTAATTACGCCTTTAGTAATATTAAGCTAGTAATATTTCTATTTTACTTATAGTAGTAAAAGCGTTATTTATAATTTAAATTTTTCGACACATTAAGTATAAAGGTATATATATACTCCTCCTTTTTTAAAACCCCTTTTAGTTGCCTATATAGCCACTACAGCCACACCCTTTTGTTCGATTAATATATAAATATATATTATAATTTAAAAAGTAGCTATAGAGTAATTATACTCTAAATTTTAAAAATTATTTTTAGAATTTAATAAACTAGTTTTTTAGTTTTATATATCTTTTAGTAACTATTAGGTATTCTTTAATTTTTTATAAAATTACTCTAAGTAACGTCTAATGCTAGCGTTGCTTCTAAAGTTATAAATTTTAATTACTTATCTAATATTATATAAATTCTTAAATAATTACTAACTAAGTAATTATCTTATATAGTTACTAAATTCTTAGTAGTACTAATAGAGGCCTAGTCTACTACTTCTTTACGCTAACTATAATTAGTACCCCTAATTTTATAATTAGGATTTAAATATTTTTTATTTTTTATTTACATATTTAACTAGCTTAGTAAGCGTATATTATTAAATACTATGCCTAAGTCTATAAATTTATTCTTATAGAGTATTTTAATAACTAAAATTATTTTTTCCTTAAGTATTCTATAATTAGATAGCCCCTTATAAAAGAGCTTCTTATTAAAAATAATATTTTAAGTTATAATTATCTAATTAAACACTAGAACCTATATCCTATAAATATTAAAAGTATAATAGATTACTAAATACCTAATATAGCCCCGTAGGTTTACTTTAAATTTATACTTATTATAGCCTACTAAGCGTTCCTTATTTAAAAAGTAAGTATAGTAGCTATATATATAAATTTTATTTTAATTAGGGCGTAAATCTGCCGTTATATTTTTTATAATTATAGGCTTTTACTATCTAAAGTACTACTTAAACTAATTATTAAGTACTTTATTTAGTAATTATATTTTATAAAATAATAATAAACTTATTCTATATAACTATATTATAGTATCTATTATTTTAGGTTAAAACTTAATAGGTAGATTAGCGCTTAATTATATTTTAATTACTTTTAAAATTATTTTTTTAGTTTACCCTCTCAGCACTACTATTTAGCTTATAAGTATATAATAGGATTGTAATAAGCTTAATTTTTTAATTAGCTATCTATTTTCTAAAATATAAATAACTATACTATAATACTATAGTAGTATTATTATTTTAAATAAATATGTAAACCTTAAAATTATATTATATAAAAAATAGTTTAGTAAAGTTTTTAAAGACTTCTATAATTAATTCTAAGCCCTTTAAGTAAAGATTATAATTATAAATCTTACTACTAAAGTTATCTTTTAGGATTATACTCTATTACTTACCTAATTTACCCATTAGTATATTAAAAAGGTTTTATAATACTTAAAATAAGAGTTATAGTAATTATTCTCTTAGTTTTTTAAAAATTACTTATATTATATAAATAGTAAAATAGTATACGTATTTTAAATAAGCTATATTATTAATTTTAATATTCTAAGTATACTATACTAATACTTATAATACTATCTTTTTTAAATACTTTAATTACTAATACTATATCTACTCGCTGTTATTATAAAAATAATTAATTTATAATTTTTAAATTTTACAATTATCTATTATAGTATTAATTATAAAATAAAAAGTAATTAGTTTATATTTAATAAAGATAAAGTTATACTTATATTATAGCTCTATTAAAATAAGATTTTATTTTAGCATACCTATATATAAAGTATAATTAAAATTTAAATACTAAATACTAATTTTCCCTAAATAAGTTTTAAAATTAATATTAATATGACAGTCTTTTACTACTATAACGTTTTTAAATATTAAATTTTCTATATAAGGGCTACTTATACTATATAAAACTTATTTTAGAATTTAGGTACCTATTTTAATAATTGCTAATATCTATATTCTAGCTTTAATACTTTTAATTTTAGTTACCTTTTTAAACGTTCCGGGAATAAGTATTAAGGTATTATTAATAAAATATATAGTAGTACTACTATCTAAAATAGTACTTTATAAAAGAGAGTATATACTAAATATTATAGTATTATAAATTTTTATACTCTCTTTATTTAATATAAATATTAAAGAATCTATAATAGCTACTATAATTTTTTTTAAATATACTATTCTAGTGTCGGTATTTACCTTTTACAGGGGGGTGACATTGAAAAACCCAAATCAAAAAAAACTAGTTTTTAAAAGTTTAATAACTTTATAAGTATAATATATAAAAATTTAAAACTAAGTTTATTTATAGTAAAAGTTATAAAATATTATATAATAAAGCCTAATTAGGCTTAGCGTATTTATAGCCTTAGTTATATAGTTTTAAACCTAAGACTTTTTTTTTACGTAACTTTACGAATTTATAACTTTTTAACTAGCGTATAAAATTAGCTATAAAATATATATATATTACTAGGTTATATATAATACTTATATAAACATTTATAATATAGATTAATAATATATTACTAAAATAATCTTATAATTTATTAAAATAAAAATATAGTAAATAGTAAGAAATAGGATTATATATCTTACGTAATTACTATTTTATATAATTTTATATATACTTTTATATATATTAGCAGTAATTTATAGTTTATAATATAGTACTATTATTAGATAATATATACCTAAAATTAGACTAACCTAGTTAAGTAATAATAAAATATTAGCTTTTTAGAATATTATATAGTCTAAAATATAAGATTAAATTTATTTAATTATCTTTACTAGATAAGAAGTTACAAGACTTTAAATTAATAAAAATTTAAATAATTTTTAGGCTATTACTTACTTAATATAATAGTAAATTAAATAATTATTTTATTTTTAAACTTACTGTATAGTTCTGCTTTTATATAGTATTTTAAATTTTTAAAAATAAGTTATATATATAATTTTCTCAATAACGTCTAAAATTAAAAAAGTAAGGCTTTAAATTCTAAATTTAAATTACTATATATTTAGATAAAAAATAATACTTTAATTATATTTTATAGACATTAGATAGTTATTACTAACATATATATATATTTTATAGCTAATTTTATACGCTAGTGAAAAAAGTTATAAATACGTAAAATTACGTAAAAAAAAAGTCTTAGGTTTAAGACTATATAACTAAGGCTATAAATACGCTAAGCCTAATTAAGCTTTATTATATAATATTTATAACGTTTACTATAAATAAACTTAGTTTTAAATTTTTATATATTATACTTATAAAGTTATTAAACTTTTAAAAACTAGTTTTTTTTTATTTGGGTTTTTTAATGTCACCCCCCTGTAGTTTTTAAAATCTTTTTTTTTAATTTTTATTTATAAATTAGTATATTTAGTCTACTATAAGTAATTAAGAATTTTCTTTCTATCGACGCTGGAAAGTATCATTAGTAGTAATTTTTTTAAGTATTTTCTTATAACTATAGTCTTAAGCCTATAGTAATAAATTAGTTTCTAGTAATAATAAGTAGATTGTAATTATAAATAGGTAGGCTTACGCTTAGTTTAACGCTTATTCTAATTTTTATTAGTACTTAAGTTAGTATTAAAGCTATATTTATTAAGTATTATAAATACTACTAATTTTTTTTTATAATTAATACGTAGAGACTACTACTAAAGTATTATAAATAAAATATTTTTAATTTTATTTAAGGCTAAAAGGGGTTATTTAAGTATTAAATTACGCGTAATATTACATTCTATTAATTATACCTAGTTAGAAATAATTCTTTACCTTAGTATAATTAGAAAATTATAAATAGTTATTTTTTTTTATATTAAGTATTTTATATATACGCGCCTTTTTATAAAGGAGTTTTTATTTATTATACTATTACTTAGGATTCTATTTTTTATACTTACTCTTTTTAAAATAAGTATAGTACTATACTCGTACTAAATTTTATATATTAGTATTAGTTAGTATAAAATTAGCTTTAAGTATATATATTATCTTTTAAAGCGTTAGCTTCTAGTAATTATAAATTGTAATTATTATTAGCCTTAAAATATTAAAGTATACTGTCTTATTTACCTAGTTCTTAAAGTTCTTTAGGTAATTATTATTTATTAACTAATTAGTAAATAGTACACTATATTTTACTATCTATATAAAATATTATTTTACTTAGACTTTATATTCTTTAATATCCTTTTAATATTATTTCCTATTTATAGGATTATTAGTATCTAAAAAGCCTAATTAGATAGAGAGTAAAGGGTACTATAGTTAATAATTTTTTATAAAAATAATATTTTTTATTAGGGTTAACTTTTTTCTAGATCCCTTTTTATATAGTAAGAAATTAGAATTATATATACTAATTAAGCTAGTTTAAACAGCTTATTAGCTAATAGAACTCTATTAAAATTAAGTTAGTTATCGTAATAGATTAATTAATAGGTAATAAAAAAAGGGAAAAAAAATTTAGTTTAATAATTAAATGCCTCGGTATAATAATAAAAAATAATTAAAATATATAAAAATAAGTAGTTACTAGTATTAAGTTACGTAGAGAGAATTATTTTATAGTTTTAAAATACTAAGTTTATAACTATAGTAAGCTAAATAATACTTATTTTTAAAGTAAAAGGTAAATTAATACTATTTATAAGATAAAACAATTAAGATTAAATATATATATAATAGGTAAGTAATTAAGTAACCTAGTTACGTAATTAGCCCGTGATTAGAGAGGGTATATAAACCTTAATATTATATATTTATATATTAATCGAACAAATAGTGTGGCTGTGGTGGCTCGGGGCAACTAAAAGGGATTTTAAAAAATCTTAATATTATAATATTTTATTTTACTACCGTTTACTCTACTAAAGTACTTTTTATTATAGTTTTACTTAGTAATACTGGCCTTTTCTATACTTAGCTACTTTTATTTAAGTAAATTCTACTTTTAGACTTATTACTCTTTAGTTTTATACCTATACTTTTCTCTATTTAGCTATTTTTTACTAGTATACTAAGTATCTATAGTTAACTACTATATATCTTTAGTTTAGTCCGATTAGTTAAAAATTATATTTTAGACTACTTAAGTAATTTATTAAACACTTTTTTTTAATTAGTAACTCTATTTTTAGAAAACTTTTATTATCTTTTAAAAAATCTATAGTTTTAAAGACTAAAGTGTCCTATAATAATAAAGTATATAATATACTTATTTTTAAATATATTTATAACTATTTATATAATTAGCGTACGCTTTACTTACTATAGTTAATTTTAAATTATATAAGTATATTAATAAATCTAGATTATAGTCTTATATTAAATATAACGTAAATAAAAAGCTACTATACTACTCCTTTTAGAATAATTACTTTTACTTTTACTATAAACGCTGTCTATTTATATTTAAACGTAATTAAAGCTATAAAGAGCTTAGCTTTACTTAAAAATAAATATTTATATTATACTTTAGGCAAAATCTAACTATTTTAAAAAAGCTCTTAAATAAATACTATTAGTATTATTTAGGGCTAGTTAAAAATAAAACCTATATTTTTAAGTACTAAAGTGACTAATAAAAACTATTAATATTTAAAAATAAAAGAGATATATTAACTGTAGTATTTAATATAAAGTTAAAAGAAATACTAGTAGATAACTTCTTAAAGTTTTTAAATCTAGTAACTTAAATATAGTACTCTACTTACGGTATTTTATACTAATAAAAATATTTATTTTATAGGCTATTAAGAACTAGAAAATCTACTTTTAGCTTTTTTATTATAAAATAATTTAATTTAGATATTTATATTTTTAATATTCCTACGCTCGATAACTATACTTTAAAAATATATTTTATTAAGCTTTCTTAATATTATATTATCTTACTTTAGAATAAAAATATAATTAGTTAACTATTTTACTTTATCTATAATTCTAAGCTAATAAATATTATTAGAGGTAATAAATCTAAGAATTGTATTTATTAGACTAGGAAAGAGAAGATTATAAAAGACTATAAACTATTATAATTAGTATAAGAGTTTATAGCAAAAGTACTAAAACTAAAATTTAGTCTAGCTAAAATTATATTACCATTACTAGTAAATAAATAGTTACTTAATTATATAATTACTAGTATAGATACGTAGGTAGAGAAAATTAGAAAAAAAAATTATAAAAATAAACTCTTAGACGTTTAATAGCGAGATGCTTAATAGTAATAATAGCCTCTAAAACTATTAGGGTTTTTTTTCCTTTTTTTATATTATTTATTTAGTAGATTAGGCCGATACAGTTAGCTTTATTTAAAAGTATTTTAAAAATAATAATAAGTTTAGTATATTAGTAATTTAATTATATAATATATTGTTTTAAAAATAGGTTATTTTATTCTTTATTTACTATAAGCTTATTTAGTATAATATTATATTATAGTATATTAGCGCGCGTATATAATAACTTATATTTATTAATCTAGCCTTTTAGCGCGGCGAGAAGGCCAGTCTAAAACCTTAACTTATAGCCTTTTTTATAAATAAATAAAAGTCTTATTTATAATAAAAATAGATTTTTATTTACTAATTATTTAATTTTATATCCGGCTAACTCTATTAGAGTCTTATTCTAGGTCTATTTTAAAAATCTATTCTAGAATCCTCTAACTTAGTTTAAGCTATAAGGGAGGTTAACTTACTTATATAAACTATTATTTTATAACTAAATAGTTTAAATAAGGTATAATATTACGTACGTTAACGCGAAATTTTTATATATTTTTATAGTTACAGTAAAACTAATTACTATACCTCTATATACTAGCTAAATTAGTATTAATACTATACTATATATAAGTTATATATAAATTAGGTATAGCTATATATAGACTAAAAGAGAAACTTTTTTAATAGGTAAGTACTAGAAAGCTATTAGCCTATTACTTAACTTTTATTAAGTTAAAAATACTTTTAGACTTAATATAGTAGAGTAAATATATTTTATTTATACTTTAATACTCTATTATTTTTTTAGGAGTAATAAACCCCGCTCTCTTCTACTTATATAAAATTTTATTTTAACTAATAAGTTACTAAACCTAAAATATTAAATAACCTATTTTAGGTAGTATACGTTTAGTAATTAGTCTAAACTAGTAACTAGTTATAGACTCTTAATATATATTATTTAAAATAAAGTATTTTATTTTATTAAATTTATTTACGTATTAATACCTAATTAAGTATATTATAGGTTCTAACTAGTAAATATATTAAAGCTAAACTTATTTTTTAATAATATTACTACTTTAGTCCCGTTTTATAGAAGAGCCGATACTATATTCTTTTTAAGTAAAAATAATATATTAAGGCACAGACTATTTTTCTTTTCAGCTAGTAATATTTTTATTTTTTATTTTCTTACTCTTTAATATAAGATATAGTAAGCTATAAGCTATTAGTTTCCCCTTCTCTAGGGTTATTGCCGTAACGTTACGCGATCTTAGGCTAGCTGTTTAAACTTTTACTATATTACGTAATTAGCGTTAATTTATCTTAATAAGCTTTTTACGTAATAACTATAATAACTTTTTTACTAGCGCTAATTACCTATAATCTTTTTAATAGTAATTAAAGTATT
Source organism: Pleoardoris graminearum (assembly GCA_030770415.1). Taxonomy (NCBI): domain Eukaryota; kingdom Fungi; phylum Ascomycota; class Dothideomycetes; order Pleosporales; family Didymosphaeriaceae; genus Pleoardoris; species Pleoardoris graminearum. The sequence continues at coordinate 5,988 of JASEKS010000547.1, read as the reverse complement.
AAAATATAGTACAATACTTTTTATAGGATTCTTTAATCCTTTTATAATAACTATTAACTTTCTAATAGTAAACTATTATATAACTACTTTATAGCGCTATAGCGTACTCTTTTTTTATTATCTAGTATTTATTTTAAAGTTCTACTTCTGCGTATCTATATATCCTTACACCTAGATAATTCTAACTATTTTAATAAGTTTTTTTTATTAAAGCTTTGCTTTTTTTACTGCTTTAAATAAGTTTTTTTATTATTATTAAGGTATTATTTCTACTACTACTACTATTATTACTACTATTACTACTACCGCCGCCGCCGTTCTCTATTTTAAATAAAAAAGTTTTACTCCTCTTACGCTATTATACTATAAAGTCTACTATATTATTATATAATTAAAAGTAAATTTTAATATTTTTATAGGTATTATTGAGACTAAAAATTATATTTATTTTAAGTAAAAAGAGGCGCGTTAGAATTAAATTAAAAATAAAAATATTAACTAAAAAATCTAGCCTATTAAGTAGACTAGCCCCTTATACAGTGCTAAGGTAGAAGTTAAAATAATTTTTAATATAATTTAGCTAGTTATTATTATTAGTAAAAGTTTATATAATATACTAGGAGTTATCCGGTCTAATTATTAGACGCTAGTATAAAATTAAAATTATAAATATAATAAAAAAATAAAAGATATAGTTCTAATAATAGTACTAGAAAGATTTCTAAACTTTAAGTATATAGTATTTATAAAAAGAAGAAAAAACTACTACGGTTATTATTTTAAATACACTATATATAGTTTTTATTTTTATAGTTTTACTTAAAATAACTTATTATTTTACTATTGTTACCGCTACTACGTAATAAGTTATTAGCTTAAGTTATTATTCTACTAGCTATAATATTTAAAAAATCTTATATTTAATAGGCCCTAGTTATAGCGCGTTTAATTTTTACCTACTTTTATATTATAAGTAAAGACGTAGCGTATACTATGTCGATATAGCTCTTACGGATAAACGTAAAGAAATAAGCTATTACTTTTATTTTAACCTATTTCTAAATAGAGTAAATAACTACCTATAATAGCTACTACTAATAGTATAACTATTATATTTATTTTTAGTTTTAACTAGTCCCTTACTATAAATAATATAAATAAGTTTATTACTATATAAGTCTAGCTGTCTCTCTTTTACTTATATATATATCTAATTACCTACTCTTAGTCATAGTCTATAAGTTCGTGCTAACCTAATATCTACTATTAAAAATATAATAGTTTTCGGCATATTTAGTCTAAAATATATATTAAAATAAATTATATTAAGGAACTAGTAGAGATTATTACTTATTATAACTAGTTTAGAAGGTTTAGCTTTTACTTAGTTTATTAATATAATTTTATTATAAATAATATAATAAGACTTAAGTTAAATCTTAAAATTATATCTAGTAAATAGAATAAAGTAAGTTTAATTAACTTTTTCAATTTTTATAATATTTATAGAGCTATTTTTAAGTTTATCTCTAAATAAAATTAGCTCGTTCTTTTTAAATTTAGTAAGAGGCTATTACTAGTATCTATAGGCGATATAAATAATAAGTTTATGTAAAAATTTACTAGTTACTTTATAAAGAATAATTTAACTAATATATTTATGCTTAAGGTTATTTATTCTACTAAAGAAGACTAGCATAATAAATATACTATAGAGGTTAAATTAAATAAGTTTAGTACTATTATTCTACTAAAATTTATAGTAAACGCTAAAGAGTTTCTTTTTATAAAGTAGTCTAGTCTACGCTGGTAAATAGGTCGGGGTTATTTAGTATTAGGTTAAAATTAGGTTAAAGTTACACAGATAATAGATTAGGGTTAAATTAAAATTATATAAACTAGAAGTTAGGGTTAGATTAAAATCGTATAGACTATAGGCTAGAGTTAAATTAAAATTATATAAACTAGGGTTTAAGGTTAGGTTAAAGTTATATAGACTAGGGGTTAGAATTAGATTAAAATTATTAGAGTTTCTTTTTTAAAAATTACTAAATTAAATATAGTATAAGACTCTAGTTTAGTTTATATATTTATAGAAATTAAATTATAATAGCTATTAATTCCGGTTTTTTATAATAGCGTATAAACTTTTAACGCTTTTATAGAAAAAGAAATAATTTATTTTTATAGTTTTTAGTACTTTTTATTAAATTTTTATTTATACTATATATATTTTTTATATACTTTTTAATAAGCTCCTAAAGTACTAGAAGATTTAGTAAATTATTAATTTTATTATAAAAAGTTTTATTATCTTTTATTTTTATTACTATATCTTATAGTCTAGTTTACTCTTCTGTCTTTTAAAAAATTAAATTAGTAAAAATTATTATCTACTAGACTATTTAAGTAGAAAGTCAATACCTTTAATTATTAATAATATTTTTAGTAACGTTAAAAACACGTTTAATACTAACTTATATAATTAAGATAGTAAGTATATCTTTTATAACTTAAGCTAGTTAAAAAAATATATCTTTATACGCCTACTACTAATCTAGTCTATTAAAACTCTTAATTATTTTTACGTAAAAAGTACTTAAGTAGATTTTTTTTTTATATACTTAACTACTAGCCTCTTTAGCTTTTTTTATAAAAAACGCCTAGCTTAGAGTCGAAAAACTACTTAATAAAGCAGTAGGTTTTTAAAACTATTTACTACCTTATAGTTATTATATAAAAAAGTTTAATATTAGTATATAACTTATACGTCTATTATTATTATAGTAATTAAAGTACTTAAAGAATTATTCTTAATAGGTATATTTATAGTAGAGTTTCTATATATTATTTTAAACTAGTAGTTAGAGTTCTACTATAATAAATATTTATAATAATTATACTTTATATACTATAAGCTTTTATATTAGATTAAAAATAATTATATAGTTAAATATAAACCCCTACTCTATATCTATCTTTAAATAGTATTTACTTAACTTAATATAGTTACTTTTAGCTATAAATTATACTATTTTTAGCTACTTAATATTTTCTCTATATTTTAGATTTTTATTATTTAATTTAACTATTATCTTGTCTAAGAAATTAAAAAGATAGTTATATATAAGCTAAATATATTAGATTTAAAGTTTTTAGTTCTTACTAAGAAAATTTATAATATTTTTAAAACGTTTTAGTATTTTAGTAAGTAATTTAAAATAGTACTACTTTATAGAGAATAGTTTAAGTCGCTTAAAGTTATAAAAATTTATTTTAGCTATATTGCTATTAGCCGCCCTAATAGTTATATTAAATATAATCTTTTATTTTAGCTATTTATTAATATATTTTTAGATTTTATGTGCGTGCGTATATATATTAAATATTAAATTTTATTATATTTTAACGTCGCGGATAACAGACAGCTATTTTTTAAATAATAAATATTATTATATAGTAATAAAACGCTTATAACGTTATAGTAATATATTAATAGTAATATAAATAGCCTAGATTTAGTAATTACTTAATATATAATAAATATATATAATAAAAGCGTACGTACTTTATAAAGAGAGTTTAAAATAAACGCCTACGCTTCTATCTCTTAAATATATTATTTTTATAATATTTTTATATTTTTAACTACAGGTGATACTGCTAGCTTAAAATACTTAATAATATTGTAAATAATAAAATTAATAATATTAGCTAGATATAGTATAGTATTCTCTTATAAACCCTAAAAGATACTTTTAAAAACTAGCTTTTTTTAAATAGCGCAAGTAAGCGTATTATTATTATTAGTATTATTATAAATAATAGCTAGAAGGCGTAGTTTAGTATTTATTTTTAATAATCCTTATAGTATATTTATTACTATAAAACTACTAATATACTCTCTATATATTAAAATAAAACTAAGTAACTTCTCTTAAAGTCGTTAGTTGTAATTAATAAAATATACCTTAATAGTAAAAAAACTTAGAAAATTAGATATAGACTATATATCTAATATAATTAAAATTTTAGTTATTTAGTTAAGGTTGTTAAGAAGATATACTTTAGCTTATTAAAACTAACTCTAGAATATTAGCCTAAATTTATAATAGTTAATTATTATAGTCTCTAATTAGAAGACTTAAATAAAGTACTAAAATAATAGCCGCTTAACTATTTAAAAAGGCCAGTTATTATTAATTATAACTTATATAAATTTCTTTTTAAAGGTTATAGTAGAATATAATAGAACTAGTATAAATATATTTTTATTCTAATATTAAAAGGAAAGGGTAAAAGGTATAAATTATTATTTATAAATAAAATTTATATATCTTTATAAGACTAAATACCTAAGTAGTTCGTAAAATACTTAATTTTAATATTTTATTTAAGTCTAGTAACTCCTACTAATAAATATTAAAAAATAAAACCGCAGTTAAAGTAGAATATATATAAATAATTATTTATATAGTTAACAGCTTTTTTAAATTAGTTTTATACCTAATTAGAGCGAGTATAAAAATTCTAGCGTAAAATAATACTTATAGAGTCTTTAATCTATCTAATTATATTCTATTACTTATTTTACGCAAATAGTACCTTTTTTTTTTTTTTTACTTAATATACGCGGCTAGAAATTTAATTAAATTAATTTTTTTTTCTCTTTTAATAGCTCTGTAGGCAATTAATTTAAATAAGTATAATACTTTTAGTAGTTAGTAACTAGATTTAATTTTTAGTAATTCGTAAAAGTATTTAGCTATAGTTATTAATACTGAATATAAAATATAGTACCTCTTAAATTTTCTAATATTATAATCTTTCGCAATAGTACGGGGTTAGTAAAATACTAAATAAAACTTTAATTAAATACTTTATTCTTAGTATATAGCAGCTATATATCTTATTAAATTATATTAATATAAATATAAGCACTAGTAGCGACCTATATATTAGTAATATTTTAAGTAATCTTATAAACTATTATTATTAGCTATAATAAATATTAACTAGCCTATACCTTATATACTATACCAAGACGGTTAGTGCGTAAAGATAGTTAATATATATTCTAATATTAGTACTCTACTAATAACTTAAGGCTATAGCGCTTTATATAACAGCTTTTATTATAAAATTTTATTATAAGATATTTCTAAATTAAATATTTTTTAGAATTATAAATAGTTGTTATATATCTATATTATATAATATCTTAGTTATTAATATACTATATTAATTAGTATATTATTTTTTATTATTAAAACTAAAGTTTTTTTTAACTATAAAGCTTTATATATTTATATTTATTAAATACTTTTTAATTTTGTTATAAAATTATTATATATTAATATTATAGTTATAGAAAAATAAATTTAACTAATATAATAATTTTATTAATAAATTATTAAAATAATTCGAATTTTATACGATTAATATTTAGTTTATAATATACTATATATTCATTTATATTAATTATTAAATAATATTAAGTAATTAAACAGTTCTAATATATTTAAATCTTATATACTTTTTAAAAAAAAGTATATATTATTTCTACTATTTATTATTATATATTAAAGAATAATTAATTTATATTTATTATTTATAAATATTTTTACACAATACGGATATATAATAATTTTAATAAAAAATTAAAAAGTATTTAGTAAGTATATACTTATAAAATTTTTGAGTTAAATATAAAACTTTAATTTTAATAATAGGAAGTAATATAGTAATTAGTATAATATAATAATAACTATAATATTATATAATATAAATATATAAAACTATTTATAATTTTAAAAATTTACTTTTTAGAAATTTTATAATAAAGCTTCTAGGTATAGTTATATAATTTTAAGTTATTAATAGTGCGCTAATATTAGGGTATATATTATTATTTAAATATAATAGTACTATTTAATAATTTTTACTTATATATTATTTATAATAAAATTTTTTTATATTATTTTAAAA
>JASEKS010000546.1:0-14310 GCA_030770415.1 Pleoardoris graminearum | reverse complement strand
TTTTTCTCTTTTTTATTACTAATTAGTAATACTTAGTAATTACTAATTTACTAATTAGTAATTAATAATTTAGTAATTACTAATTTAGTAATTACTAATTAGTAATTACTAAGTGCTAACTACTTTTGGCATTACTAATTAGTAACAGTTAGTATTACTTAGTAATTACTAAGTAATTGCACAACACTGGGATGTAACGTGTTCCGCACGAGGATTTCGGCTTCCTGCAGCCTTGCATTAATTCCTTAGCGGTGCCCCGCACTTCTGAAAACTCTGCTTTTTGCTAGCAAAGTAGGCGCATTCAAAGAATGCTGCGATAAGGAGAGGAATCGAACCCCTAATATGCAGAATACATCGAAAATTCGAGGAATCTACACATTTCCAGGCACTTGCCCACTGTGCCACCCCACCAGTTTAGATAGTAATTTTATTATTATAAATCTAAACTTATAAAATATTAAATAGTAGATCTATATTTAGATTAAAGTAATATATATACCTATAGTTATTACGTATATTTTTTAAATAAAAATTACGTAGCCGGGCGTAATAAATATAAATTTAAAATAAATTTATATATTTATATTAGTGTCGCGATAAAATGTCTTAGAGCTTATATTACTAGTTTATAAAACTCTTTAGAATAAAGGATTTATTCTCTTTTATATATATATATTACAGCTTTTTAGCACTTTCTTTTATAAAAGTAGTCTCTATATTTAATTTTAGAATATAATAATTTCTAGCTTATTTTTCTTTTACAGTTATAAGCCTAGCGTTTTAAAAATAAAATAAAAATTCTTTCTACGTACCTAATTATTAGAAATTCTATTTTTTAAAGCTTTTATTAATTTTTTAATTTTTTATTTAAAAGCTCCTAGTTCTACAGACCTAGTAAGTATTATTTTATATATATACTAATAATAAATTTTATATCTTTAACTATTAAACGCTTAGTATATTTTATAATTAATAATTTTTTAAGCGTTATAATAACTAAAGCTATTTTATTTTTTCTAACTAATAATATCTGTTTTACTAATTCGGCGAGCTAGTTAACCTAGTATATATAATTTAAAATATAATATATACTTTACTATATTTAGAATCTTATTAATCCTAATCTTAAAAGCGTAAATAATTTTAATAATCTTTTTTAAATACTAGAGTTTTTACGTATTATAAAAGTGTCTAAAACTAAAATTATAAAAATATATTATAACTATACTACTAAGATAGCTATATATTAAGCCTGCTTATTTAATTATACCACTAAAATAAACTAAGTAATAAGTATCTAAAACTAAATTAGTATAATAGTAGTTTTAGAGTTTATAAATGCTATTTAAATATACTACGCTATTAAAGGGGATATTTTTACTTACTTAATTATTTATTTTTTTAAATAAAAGCTTTTAACTACTAACGCGATAGCTAAAAATATTATATAATAATAATACTATACTTATTTAAAGAAAGTAAAATATAGAAGGATAACTACTAAGTTATAGTATTATAAATAGAAAGCTCTTTATATAAAAATAAAAGTATATAAGCTTAGTAATATTTAAAATAAGCTAGCTATTACTAACTTTTTTACTATTATTAGTAAAAAATTAGTACTTAATTAAGTAAAGTAGATACGTATAATCTAAATTTAAAAATTAATATTTAAAGGTAAGAAGCTCTCTCTAATAGAAGTAGAAAGGATTTTTTAAATAATATTATAAAATAAAATTATTAAAATACTTTTTAAGAGCTTCGGGATTTTTATAATACTTAATAAATAAAGCTTATCTCCTTAATTAAATAGCTTACAGCCGAAGAATAAAAATAAATTATATTAATATTTTTATAAATTTAAAAGATATTATTAAAAACTTATTAAGTATTATTACCTATAATTAGTATTAATAAATATTTATACTAGTTATACTGCGCCGCTTTTTAAAAAAGAAAAAAAAAAAGCTTTTTAAGTGCCTTAAACTTAATAAATTTATAGTTCTTCGTAATATATTTAAGTAAAAAGGATAATTTAAAAGAAATATTATATAGAGTAAGAGGTCTAATAAGCTAAAATTCTTTAGCTTTTTAATATATATAGTAATTAATCCGTTACTTATTATAAATAGTAAATTAGAATAAAGTAATAAAATATATTTTATATAAAATTATAATACTTATATACTTTCTAAAAATATTATTCTTACTAACGGTACTATTTTATACTTAGTAAATAATAAATTACTACTTATTTTAGAATCTTTTAAAACGCTAATAGTATCTATACTATTAAAACTAAAATATAAGCTTTTTTAATCTCTAGTATAGAAACCTATATAATTAAAAATACTTTAAATAGCCTAAATAGAAATTTTATAAAAGATCTTATACTAAAAAAATATAACTATTATAGAAAAATTCTATCTAAATATAATATTTAAAGCTCGCCTATATAATAAAAGACTTTAGTACTTAAGCTTAAATAATATATTATATATAGGATCTTTAGAATAGAGTCTTATACTTATAATATTTACTTATAAGTATAATTTTATATTTATTAAATATAAGTCTCTATCTTTCTATTTCTTAGTTTAGAGTATAATACTAGTATATTAAAAGTTTTATTTATAATTAATATATTCGCGTATTAATACTAAGGATATATAGTATTAAAAAGTAAAATATTTAAGTTAAAAAGCTTTATATACTCTAGTCTAAAGAGTATAAAATATTTATATTTTAAATACTAAGCGTATATATTATAAGTAATATTTTTTTATATATACGGCTTAGGTAATCTTTTAAAAACTTAAAAGAAAATTACTATAACTATACTAGCGTATTTTATAAAATCTTTTTAATATGCCTAAAGGAAGGCTTAAAGAGTAGTAGATATTATTAATTAAAAATAACTATAGTAAAAAAGTTTATATATAAAGCCTATAAGTAAAATTACTTTTAAAACTTATAAAAGTATTTTTAAGTATTACTACGTAGATATATACTTAGTATAAACTTAAGATTATAAAAATTTTTTAAAATAATAATATTACTACCTATTTATAGTATAGAAGATCGCGCTTTAAAAAATAAATAAAAAAGCTTAATATAAGTATAAAAATACTACTTCTTTATATATATAAGCTAAACAGTAGCGCTAAACGCGCTAGCTAAAAAATTATTAATAAAGCTATTACTATAAAACTTAGTATAAACTTACTAAAAAAGCTTTACTAAAAAATTATAAAAATAATTATAATATTTTATAATATTAGTCTAGTAGCTTCTAAAAGTATATAATTTTTAAATAAAATTCTTTATAACTAGTTTAAAAAATATTTCTATTACTATAAATTTAAATTTATAAAACTAAATAGCAGATCTACGCCTAAATTAAAATAATATATATACTTATAGTTATTATATATATTTACTAAATAAAAATTACGTAACTAGGCGTAATAAGCGTAAATTTAAAATAAATTTATAAGTTTATATTAAATATGTACTTAGTTACGTAGTTTCTAATATTTATAAAATATAAATATTATATTTAATAAAATTCTTTTCTATAAGAGAATTAAAAATTAGCTTATTGTATAGAAAGAGGCTATAAAATTTATAAATATTTTATATACTATTAAGGTTATAAATATAGGTAAAATATTTAATAAAATTTTTAATACGTAAGTCTATAACTTTAATAAACTAAATATTAGTAAAAATATCGCGTAAACTAAATAATAGCTTAAAAATACTTTAGCGTAGATTTTATTTTATTCTTTTAGCTAGTTAGGTTAGTAAAACTTTATATAAGTAGTATATATATAAGTTATTAATATAACTAACTAATAGCTGTAAGTCTATATATTATATAATATAAATATTAGTTTAATTTTTCTTTAGCCTACTTTAGAGCCTAAAAAACTTAAGGGTATAAATTTTAAAAAAAATAAATACTCTAGTAATTCTCGTAAAGTATACGTTAGTAAAAAAGTAAAATAGTCTAAAATAAAAAGCTTATAAAATCTTTAAATAATAGGTAAAAGCTTATCTAATACTATTACTTAAATTAATAATATAAAGCTCCTATTATTAATTAAAATAATTAGTGCTTTTACTTATAAGACGTAGGAATCTATAAAGGACTATAGCTTAGCTATTTAATAAAGCTAAAAGTAATATAGGTTAAATTCTAAAAATTCTAATAAACTAAGAGGTAGAAATAAAAACCTACTTAGTATTTATATATTATTAAGCCTTAACCTAAAGAGCGAGCTATTATATAATATAAAACTTATAAATACTTTACTAGATAGCGTAAATAGCTTTCTTTAGTATAACTTTATAAATATATTTATTTTTAGTATAAATCTTATATAGGAAGAGCGTAGAGAGCTTATAATTATTAATATTATAGTTTAAGCTACTATATAAAATAGGGCCTTAAGAAAAATAATATTTTAAAATAAAGCTTATATATACTATAATAAGCTTCTAAAAGTACTAGTAATATAAAAAGTAATTTTTTTATATTTATTTAACCCGCTCTTTTACTAGATTATATATAAAAAATAGATTATACTTCTAAAAAAATAAACTTAGTAGGTAATTATACGCTTTAATAGTACTAAATATCTTCTTCTACTTAAATAGATATTTACCTATAAGTTTAATTAAAATAGTTATTTTATAAAGTATAAAGCTTAGTTAGTTATTAAAAGTAACCTTTAGTTAAAAAAATATATTTTTATTAATATATACTATAACGCTTACAGTGCGTTTCTTTTATATAACTATAATAATTATAGTAAAATTTAACCTAAAGATTTTATAATTTAATATAATTAGTGCGTTCCTTAATATACTAATTAACCCCTTAAATCTAGTATAGTATAAACTATTTAATAGCTATAAATAAAAAAGTAATTATATAAAGCTTAATTAAGCTCTATATAACCTAAGGGACTTACCTATACTATAATATAAAGAATTTTCTAATACTCTAGCTAAGCTTAGCCTTATCTACTTAAAAAAAAGTTTTACTTATTTTTTAATATAGATTGTAAAATCTTTATTTTTTTTATATAAATAATATTCTACTTTTATACTATAAACTTTATTAGTAAAAAGCTTTTAAACTACGCGATAAGCTTTTAGGAATATATAAAATAAAAATACGTAGAGCTATAAAATAGTATTTTAAAATATAGGTAATTAAAAATTAAAAAAATTAAATAATTATACTAATCTATAATTTATATATTAAAAAAATTATAAAATAATTTAAAGTAGCTAATTTAATATTTTTTTTACTAACGCTGTTACCGTTAAAAAAACTAATTAAAAATAAAAGAAAAGTAATAAAAGCTAAAATTAAAATATATTAAGAGCGTATTAAATTTATATTTTATATTACTATTATAATACAACCGGATATAGTATTTACTATTTTAAAATTTTTTTATTTTTTAACTAATTTAAGTAAAGAGTACTTTACTATAATAAAATACATAATTACATTTTTTTATAAATTACGCTTTTAAGCAATCTAATATAGGGTATATAAGAGTTTAAAACTTATAATTTATTTAAACGCTTTATTTATAGATAATTTAAAGAGTAAATAATTTTTATATAATTATATTATTATATTATTTAGGGGTATAATTATTTAGAAAGCCGTAAGATAGGCTATTATTATAATATTAACTACTAAAGTAAAGCCCCTTACGCTTAAATATATAAGTAAAGAAATAATAGCTCTAAAGCGCTTTTTTAAAATATTTATTTTAGATTTTCGAGCTACGTAGCGTATATTTTATAATAATTAATAAATAATTAGACTAGTTATAAGTAAAAATAAGTATATAACTACTCGTTTACGCTATATAAATATATAATATATATAACTATATTAAAAGTATTTAAAAGAGAGTTTTAAAATTAAATACTTTTAGATAAGTAATATACTACCTAATAGGTTAATAAAAGCTTTTATAGTTTAGTAATTTTAGACATTTAAAAAATAACTAAATTTTAAAAATATAAAAGAAAAAATTGCTAAACTATAATTTTAAGAAATTATATAATAATAGAGCGTAAAGCGCTTTAAATTAAATATTAAATAGCTTATTAGCTATTATTTAAAATAAATAATTTAAAACAGTACTGCTTAAAAAAACTCTATAATAAAGGAGTAGAAAAATAATAAAATAATAAAAATTATATAATAACTCTAATAGATACGCTTAACGGATTAATAATTTAACTAACTTATTAAATATTTAAATAGCTTAAGTGCGGCGTAAAATAATTTTATTAAAAATATTATTTATAAAGTTAATACCTAGATTTTTATTTATTTTAATTATTTATCTAATAGCGGTCTACAATTTATTAAGCTTTATATTTTATAAAATATATATTAGTAAAAATTAAAAAAGCAGATTAGGAAATTATATTTATTTATAAATAAACTTTTTTACCTTTTTACTATAGAGCGGCTTATAATAAAATAGAAAGCGCTTAGCGATTTTTTAAATATAATTAAAACTATAATAGTAAGTATACAATTTATCTAAATTATTTAAATTAAAATATTAGTATATATATTAGTTTATAGTTATATCCGCTTTTATACGCTTAGTAATAGGAGTTTTACTTTTTAGTATTATAATAACTTTTATTATTTTTACTAGATAGAGTACTATCTAAATAATAAAAGTAAAATATAAAACGCTTTAATTTTATAAACTATTAGTAATATTAAACTATATAGATACTATTTAATAGTTTTAAAACTCTTTTAATTTTAATATAAAAGAATAAATAGAGCTTTAAAAAACTATAAACTAAAAAATTTAAAATATTTTTTACTAATATTATTTTTATTATTACGGCGCGATAAAGTCTGTAAAATAAATAGTTTACTATTTTTATTTTTTTTGTATTTTTAAATTTACTTTTATTTACTATAGAGTATAGCCTATTTTTTAAACCTAATCCAATAAAATTTAAAAAAGTTAAATTAAAAAAAGCACAAATAGCGCCTTATGCTTAAATAGACTAAATAAAAAGAATAGACTAAATAGAATTAATAACTTTTAAAGTCTAGTTAATTTTTTATTAATATTAAGCTTTTTATAGAGATATTATATATTTTTAGACTAGCTTTTAGATAGCTATTTAGGGGCGCGATATAAATAATAAACTAAAAAAATAATTTAAGTTACTAGATGGCGAATTAGAAAAATTATTTTTTAAAACTTAAAAGGGCTATAGAGTCTTTTAAACTAAAAGAGTATATAACTTATTTATTAAAAATAAAAAGTAATTTTCTTAAGCTTATAATAGTAGGGGGGAAATATTTTTTAAAAATAGAGAGAATAGTAAAATATTTTATACTAAAAAATTAGAAATTAGAATAAATAAAGAATTTTTTTAATTAAAAAACGTAGGCAGATCTACTTATATTAAAAATATAAAATATTTTTTTTTCTTATAGTAGCTGCGTATCTTTTTATAAATAAAATAAAAAATCTTTTAAATATTATAATATAAGAATTTTTAGCTAAGTTACAGAAATTTTTAGCTAAGACTAAATAGTATTTTAGCTTTACTAAGCTATTTATTATTAGCGCGCTTTATAATTATACATTTTTTTTTAACTTACTTTTTACGGAGCGTAATTATAGGCTTAAAAATAGACTAAAATAAAAAACTAAAAGCTAGAGAATAGGGTCTTATTAGCGCTTTACTAATCTTAATATATTTAATATATTTTAGATATTAATCGCGCTTAATTAAATTTAGGCAGTTAAACGTATTTTTATAAAAAAAAATTTTTATTACATTTTTAAACTATTAAGTAAAGAGTAGTAGAGTTTTTAAGAAAAGAAATTAAAGATTAGAAATCTAGATAAATTTTAAAAAATAAAAATTAAAAAAAGTATTACAGCTTACTACAGTTATAGTAATAGTAATATAAATAATTAATTTATAATACTTATAATAGTTAGAGAGCTTAAAGAGCTATTAAAAGAAATAAAATTAAATAAAAGAGTTTAGATATAGTATAGATAATATAAAAAAGTATAAAAATAATAATAATAAGCGTAAAAAAAGTAAGGATTATATTAAAAAAGTTAGTAAAAAATTATATAAATACTATTTATACTACTAAACGCTAGTACGCTTATTATAATTAGTTTTTTACTTTAATACTCTATTACTTAGTAATACTACCTACTAAAAATTTACTTAAAAAAGTTTTTTTTAATATTAATTTTATAGCTACTATAAATTTAAAAGAATTAATTTTTTATCTACTTAGACAGTTAAGTTATTTTTATTAGCTTAATTAGAGGGTATATTACGGAAAGATATTTTAAAACTTATATTATTAGCTTATAAAACTCTTTAAAACAGAGAATTATTTCTTTTATATATATATATAATACGGCTCTTTAGTGCTTTTATTTATAGAAGTAGTCCTAATTTTTTAATTTTAGAATTTAGTAATTTTTAGCTTATGTTTCCTCTATAATAATAAAAAAGAGTAAAGTAAAAGTAGTTAGATAATGTTTAAAAATAAAAATAATTTATTTTTTAAGTGTAGTAAGTAGTTTATTTTAAACTATAGGGCCTATATACGTAGTACTCTAGTTAGTAATTTAATAATAGTTTATTTTAAAAATCTTAATTCTTTAGGCACGTACTACTATTATTATATAATATAGTTATATAATTAGCTATAGATTTTATTAATTATTATAGTTTTATTAGTACCTATATTATTTATATAACTTTTATTGAACTTATAATTAAGTATAATACTATAAATTCTAAAATAAGTAATTTTTTTTAACTTTAGTTTATAAATTATACTAATTTATTACAGTTTAATAATGAAATTATATCCGCTTATAAAGCTGCCTATAATATTTTTAAGTAGTATTAGGCTTTTTAAGTACTAAATACTAATATAAAATTACTAAGTAATTAAAGTCTATTAAGTTTTTTAATTACAGGGGGGTGAAGTTAGAAAAGAGTACTTAAAAAAGATATTATTTTTAAAATAATATAACTTTATAATTAGTAAGCTAAAAAATAGAAGAAAAATAATATTTTAAATAAAAAGACTAGTAGATTTTATTTACCTTATAAGGGGCCGCTTATTAAGGAGTTTAAGATTTAAAAAAAATTAGTAAATATAGAAAATTTTTAAAATCCTACTTTAAGGTATTATAACTGTTTATTTAAAGTATAAAATTTGCTTATTTTTATATATATAATAATAGATACTAAGTTATATTAGTATATTTAATATTTTTATATATTTATATATTAATTATATAATTATATATAAAAGTCACTTTTTCATATTTTTAATAATAAACTAGTAAATAATAAATTACTAGTATTTAGTATAGTAGCCTTTAGCTTCTATAACTACTTTATAATAGTTAGGGAGTAATAAAATATAATTATTAATAGCTTTTTAAAATATTTTATCTTACTTTTTTATATTAGCTTTTTTTAAAGACTTTTATACTATTTAAACTATATTCTATACCTAAATTAGCCTTTTTATTTTTAATTAGCCCTAATTTTAATAAACTCTATATATTTGTTATAGGGGCTAAGTTAGTGCTATAAATAAAATAAAAAATAATTTAATTTTATTATTTTTAAACCAAGTTTAAATATTTTTAGTTTTATAAATAAGGATATTGTTTTATTAAAATTTCTAACCTAAATTAATATTAATAAAACGTTTATAATTATAATATAATATAATATATATATATATATATTAATATATTAATAAAAAAAGAGGTAAATAAAGGTTATATAACTTACTCCTTTTTATTAAGAATTTAAGCTTAGATATAAAATTTTTATTTATATAATCTTTACTAGTCTAAAAAGTAAAAAAATTAGATATTTTAATAAATATTAAATTATTTTTATTTTTTACCTAAATTATACACTAAATATATAAGATAAAATCTCGACCTATAAAATAATTAATATGATTAATATTAAAAAACTAAAATTAAAACTTAAAGATATATAAAAAGTTATATATTTTAATATTTTAAACAATTAAAATAACTTACTTTATAATTAGCTAGTAACTACATTTTTTTTAACTTTATTATTACCTTTTTTTTATACTATTTTCTTTTAGTTTTACCCCTTTATATTACTAACTTATTAGAGCATATTTTTTTTTAAATTTATATGTTTTATATTTTTTTTATATATTTAATTTTTTTATATATTTTTTTTATTAATAAGAGACTTTTTATTACTTATATTAATAAAGGACTTTTTTTTTAAAAAAATTTTTATAAAGTCTATTTTATAATATTTTAACTATTTTTTTTAATAGTCTTATATTTTTTTTTAACTTCTAGTTAAGTTTCTATTATTAATTTTTTTATTTTTTAGAGGTAATTTTTTAATTTAGCCTTTTTTAATTTTATTTATATTATAATCTTTTTTTATTATTTTTAATACGTTAAATAGTATTATAAATAGTCTTTTTAAGCTTTTTTAAAATTAAACTAATTATAAAAATAAATTAATTTTATATTTAAGTTTTAAAAAATTTAGGGCTATTTTAAGAAAAGAAAAGTTTAAATTTATAAAAAAAATTTTTTTTAAATAAGCCTTTTAATTAAGACTACCTAACTATTTAAGGAAAGTACTTTATCTTTTAAATAAACTAGAACCGGCTCTTTAATTTCCTAACTAGGTTATTATTTACTAAATAGTTATATTAAACTACTAATCTATTACCTAATTAGGACTAGTTTGCTACGCTAGGCCTATTTAGAAAGTAGATTTTTATTTTATCTAACTTTAGATAGTAATTTTAGCCTAAAACCTCGCCTATATCTTTAGATATTAGGGAATTTCGGCTTTCCCTATAGTTTTATATTAATTTCTTAGTAGTACCCTATACTTTTAAAAATTCTACTTTTTACTAGTAAAGTAGGCGCGTTTAAAGACTACTATAATAAAAAGAGAAATTAAACCTCTAATACGCAGAAGAGACCTTAAAAATTAAAAAATTTTAATATTTTTAGGTATATACCCCCACAATGCCACCCCACCTTATAAAATTTAAACTATATTAATATATAATATAATATAAATAATATATTATATAATTATTAATTATATAAGCTTTAGTAATATTTTTATAATTAATATAATTTTATTATTAAATTATTAATATACTTTAAAAAACTAGTTACGTAACCTATACTAGACCTAAAAAAGTATAATTAAAATTTTAATTAAATATATTTACTAATTAAAAAGTTATAAAACTCTAAAAAATAGATTTTAAAAATTACTATATTTAGGTAATTTTTCTTTATTATAAAAAATAAAAATACGTAACTAAGATTCTAATATAAATTTTTATTATTTTATTTTTAAAATAGTATTATTTACGTATTTTAAAACTTATTAATTAATTTTATATAAATGTTTAAAAAAGATATCTTTTTTAAGTACTTTTTACTAACTTTACCTCTCTATAAAACTAATATTTAGGTCTAGTTTTTAGTAGCTAAAGCTATAGTAAATTAACTAGTAAGTATATTTATAGGCGTATTTTAACTATTACTAATATTTAATTTAGTACTTCGCTATTATCTACTTAAGTAATAAATAGCTAATAATTATATTTAAGTAATAGGTTAGAAGCTTTCTCTAAAAGAGGATTTTATAGGTTATATAGGCAAATCTTTTTTAAGTCTAAACTAAGAGTACTCTTATCTATTCTTAAGAGTCCATAATATATTTATAAAATTAGATTAGTAGTAGCGTAATTATTTTATTTTACTAAAATAATAAAAGATAAAAAGTAAGTTATACAGGGGGGTAAAGTTAGAAAAAAGTACGTAAAAAAGATACTTTTTTTATATATTTATATAAAATTAATTAATAAACTTAAAAATACGTAAATAATACCGTTTTAAAGAAAAAGTAATAACGATTTATATAAAAATTTTAGCTACGTTATATTTATTACCTATAATAAATTAAAATTACCGAACTATAGTAATTTTTAAAATCTATTATTTATAGTCTTATAACTTTTTAGTTAGTAAATATATTTAACTAAAATTTTAATTATACCCTTTTAGGCCTAGTATAGATTATATAATTAGTTTTTTAAATTATATCAATAATTTAATAATAAAATTATATTAATTATAAAAATATTACTAAGGCTTATATAATTAATAATTATATAATATATTTTTAATATTATAATATACAGTAATATCTTTTAGATTTTATAAATTTAGACTTTTATTTTTTTAAAATAGTACTAAATTGTTTAAAACTTAAATATAAAGTTAACTTATTTTTAAAAATAAATACTCTTATTTCTATAATTATTTCTATTTTAAAAAAGCCTAAAAAGACTCTTTATAACACCATTTAACGTATTAAAAATAAAAAAAATAAAAATTATAATATAAATAAAATTAAATAAAGCTAAAATAGAAAATTAATTCTAAAAAATAAAAGAATTATTAATAAAGATTTAATTAGAAGTTTTAAAATAAAAAAAATATAAAAAATATAAATTTAAAAAAAATTATATTTTCTAATAAATTAGTAATATAAAGGGGTAAAACTAAAAGAAAATACTATAAAAAAATAGTTAATAATAAAATTAAAAAAAATTAGTTACTAGCTAATTATAAAGTAAGTTATTTTATTTTTTTAAAATATTAAAATATATAACTTTTTATATATTTTTAAATTATAATTTTAGTTTATTAATATTAATTATATTAATTATTTTATAAGCTAAGATCTTACCCTATACGTTTAGGGTATAATTTAAGTAAAAAATGAAAATAATTTAGTATTTATTAAAATACTTAATTTTTTTACTTCTTATACTAGTAAAAATTATATAGTAATAACTTTTATTACTTTTACTAGATAAAGTACTACTTTAATAATAAAAGTAAAATATAAAGCGCGTTAATTTTATAATCTATTAGTAATATTAAATTATATAAATACTATTTAATAGTTTTAATACTCTTCTAATTTTAATATAAAATAATAAATACAGCTTAAAAAACTATAAATTAAAAAGTTTAAAATATTTTTTATTAATATTATTTTTATTTTTATAACGTAATAGAGTCTATAAAGTAAATAATTTACTATTTTTATTTTTTTTAGTATTTTTAAATTTACTTTTATTTACTATAGAGCATAGCCTATTTCTTAAATTTAATTTAGTAAAGCTTAAAAAAGCTAAATAAAAAAAGGCGTTAATAGCGCCCTATACTTAAAAAAACTAAATAAAAAAGATAGACTAAATAAAATTAATAACTTTTCGAGTTTAGTTAATTTTTTATTAGTATTAAGCTCTCTATAAAAATATTATATACTTTTAAATTTACTTTTAGATAGCTATTTAGGGGTATAATATAGGTATTAAACTAAAAAAATTCTTAAAATTACTAAGTAGTAAATTAGGGAGATTATTATCTAATACTTAAAAAGATTATAAAATCTTTTAAACTAAAAGAGCGTATATTTTATTTAATAACAATAAAAAATAATTTTTGTAAGCTTATAATAGTAGGGGGAAAAGGGTTTTTAAAAATTAAAAAATCTATAAAACCTCTTAATTAAAAAAAAAAAATCTTTATTTATTAGAAACGTAGAATAATTATGTATAGTTTATAATAATAGTATATTATTTTATAAAAAAAGTAAGTAATTTTTTAAATATTATAGTATAGGAGCTTTTATTTAAATTATAAAAATTTTTATATAAAACTAAACAGCGCTTTAGCTCTACTAAACTATTTATTATTAAAGTTTTTTACGCTTTTTAATTTTTTTTTTATTTACTTCTTCTTATAAAGCGTAATTACAGGCTAAAAAATAGTAGTAAATAATATACTAAAAACTAAAAAACTAGACTTTATTACCTCCTTTCTAATTTTAATATATTTAAAATATTTTAGATACTAATTGCGCTTAGTTAAATTTAAATAGTTAAACTTAAATATATATTATAAATTTTTTATTATATTTTTAAACTGTTAAGTAAAAATTAGTAGAGTTTTTAAAAAAAAATTAAAAATTAAAAATCTAGAAAAACTTTAAAATGTAAAAAAAAAAAAAAAAAAAAAAAAAAAAAAAAAAAAAAAAAAAAAAAAAAAAAAAAAAAAAAAAAAAAAAAAAAAAAAAAAAAAAAAAAAAAAAAAAAAATAAAAAAAAAAAAAAAAAAAAAAAAAA
>JASEKS010000545.1:0-14380 GCA_030770415.1 Pleoardoris graminearum | reverse complement strand
AAAAAAAAAAAAAAAAAAAAAAAAAAAAAAAAAAAAAAAAAAAAAAAAAAAATAAAAAAAAAAAAAAAAAAAAAAAAAAAAAAAAAAAAAAAAATAATAAAAAAAAAAAAAAAAAAAAAAAAATAAAAAAAAAAAAAAAAAAATAAAATTTTTTTTTTTTTTTTTTTAATTAAAAAAAATATTTTTTTTTTTTTTTTTTTTTTTTTTTTTTTTTTTTTTTTTTTTTTTTTTTTTTTTTTTTTTTTTTTTTTTTTTTTTTTTTAGGACTAGTGTCTTAATGTTATACTTTACCTCTTTTTATATTTAATATAATATAATAAACGCTATATAGTAAAGCTTATCTAAAATTAATATATAAACTAATTTACTATTTACTTTTAGTCTAGTTTATATTTATTTTATATTTATTTTATAGTATATTCTATTAGGTAATTACTATTTCTAATAATATTAGTCTAAAATAATTAAATTTTAAAAAAGTTTTTTATTATTTTTTTAAAATATTTATATTTTATATTTATAAGACTACTACTACTAATAATTATACTTTTATTTTATTCTTACGTAAACTCCTACTATATATAAACTAATTATTAAAAATTCTATTTCTAAAGCCCTAATCTATTCTTTAACTTTTTTATTTTAAATTTTAAAACTTAGGTCTAGTTCTATAGATCTAGCGAGTATTATTTTATTTATATATTAATAATAATTTATAGTTTTTAACTATTAAACGCTTAGTATACTTTATAACTAAATAATTTTTTAAGTGTTATAATAACTAAAGCTATTTTATTTTTTTTAATTAATATTATTTATTTTACTAATTCCGCGAGCTGGCTAACTTAGTATATATAGCTTAAAGTATAATATATACTTTATAGCGTTTAGGATTTTATTAATTTTAACTTTAAAAGTATTAATAATTTTAATTATTTATTTTTAATACTAGAGCTTCTACGTACTATAAAAACGTTTAAAATAAAAATTATAAAAATTTATTATAACTATTATATAGAGATTATTATATACTACGCCTACTTAATTAAGTATACTATTAAAATAAATTAAGTAATAAACGTCTAGAACTAGATTAGTATAACTATAGTATTAAAGCTTATAAGTACTATTTAAATATATTATATTATTAAGAGAACTATTTTTACGCACTTAATTATTTATTTTTTTAAATAAAAGCTTTTAACTACTAATATAGTAGCTAAAAATATTATTATATAATAACTATACTATACTTATTTAAAAAAAGTAGAGTATAAAAAAATAATTTTTAAGCTAGTAGTATTATAAATAAAAAACTCTTTATATAAAGATAGAAGTATATAAGCTTAGTAATATTTAAAATAAACTAATTATTATTAATCTTCTTTTTACTACTATTAGTAAAAAATTAGTATTTAATTAAATAAAATAAATACGTATAACTTATTTAAGTCTAAAAATTAATAATACTTAAGGATAAGAAGTAAGAGTCCTTAATAAAAGTAAAAAAAAAATTTTTTAAGTAATATTATAAAATAAAAACTACTAAATTAACTTTTAAGCACTCCTAAATCTTTTATAATACTTAGTAAATAATACCTATCTCTCTAATTAAATAGCTTATAGCTAAAGAGTAAAGAATAAATTATACTAATACTTTTATAAAATTTAAAAAATATTATTAAAAATTTACTAAGTACTATTATTATCTATAGTTAATATATTAATAAATATTTATTTATACTAGTTAAACCGTACTACGCCGCTCCGCTTTTTAAAAAAAATAAAAAAAAGCTTTTTAAGTATTTTAAAATTTAATAAATTTATAGCTCTTTTTTGTAATAAATATACTTTAGTAAAAGAAATAAATAGCTTACAGGGAATACCTTATAGAGTAAAAAATTTAATAAACTAATATTTTTTAGCTCTATAGTATATATATATATATATATATATATATATATAGTTATTATTAATCCTTTACTTATTATAAGTAGTAAGTAAATTAGTAGAAAGTAATAGTATATATATTTTATATAAAATTATAATACCTATACGCTCTTTAGAAGTAGTATTATTTTTAATAATAATATTATTTTATATTTTATAAATAATAGATTACTGCTTATTTTAAAATTTTTTAAAAAATTTAATAAAATAGTATTTACACTATTAAAGCTTAAAAATATAAGTTTTTTTAATTTTTAGTATAGAGAAGAACTTAAGTAACTAAAAATATTTTAAATAGGCTAAATAAAAATCCTATAAAAAATTTTTTATTATATTAAAAAATATAGCTGTTATAGAAAAGTTTTATTTAAATATAGTATTTAAAGCTTACCTATATAATAAAAAAATTTTAGTACTTAGACTTAGATAATACACTGCGTATAAAATCTTTAAAATAAAATTTTATACTTATAATACTTATTTATAAATATAATCTTATAAATTTATTAAATATAAGCCTTTATTTTTTTTTATTCTTTAGTTTAGAGTATAAGTAATACTAGTATATTAAAAGTTTTATTTATAATTAATATATCTACGTATTAATACTAAGTATATATAGTACTAAAAAACTAAATATTTAAATTAAAAAGTTTTATATATACTAGTAGTAGTCTATAGTGTATAAAATATTTATATTTTAGGTACTAAGTAAATAATAATAATATAAGTAAAAGATTAAGCTAATACTTTACTACTCTATTAATTATATAAATATTTACTTTTACTATTATTTTTTAACCTTAGCTATAAATTTAATTTATATATAAATCCTACTTTAATAGATTTACTAATTAATTATATAAGGAAATAAGCTAAAGAAATTATACTAGTAAGACGTTTTTCTATTAATATTTTTTAATAATAAAAGTATAGCGCTTAATTTAAATACTATTATAATTATAAAAAATTAACTCTATAAACCCTACTATATTTAACTATAGTAGAGATATTAACTCTTTATACTATTTTAGAAGTTCTTTTTTACCCTTAAGCCTAACTTTACTATTATATAGGCTATTTTAATTACTATAAATAACCTTTATTTAGTCTAGTTTTTATAGTAATTAATTACTAACACTTTTATATTCTATAGTAGTATTAATTGTTAGTTAGTTATATTATTATTTTCTCCTTAAAAAAGAGGTTATTAGCTTAAATAGATATATTTTACTAATTTTTTTTATTATTTTAAAAACCTAAAGTATTACGCTGTTATTAGCCTTTTAAAAAAAATATTTAAGTTATAAAAACTAAAGTATTTTTATTACTAAGTTAACTATAAATAGAGTATTATTTTTCTTTAGCCCTATATTAAACGCCTAGACTTTAGGTACTATAGTAGGCGTTATTAATAATAAAACTAGTATTAATACTATTATAAGTATTAGATTATAGAGTAAATTATTTAAGTATTTAATAAAATACTACTATATAATTTAATAGTACTTATATATACTTTAGTTACTATTTTTCTTAAATAACTTTTTTTATTATTAAAACCTATCTTTAATAAGTAATAGTATAACTTTAAAGGATATTACGTAGCTAAAATTAATTATAGTTTTTTTAAGTAATAGTTACTTTACTACTTTATATTTAGTTTTAATAATTATTTATTTAAAACTACTAAACCTTACTATAATTACTAAAACTATAGGTACTAATTCTACTAGTTAAGTAACTCTTTAGTAGCTAAGCTTTAACTAATATAAATCTAGTATATACTTAATTTAATATATAAGTATAGCTACAGTTAACGCACTAATTTATTAGTTTTTACTTATTAGCTTTATACTACTAGTATAGCTTATAGCAGCGTAAAGTACTAAAAACTATATTATATTTTATAAATAAAATAGCCTCTCTACTATTGCTGTTTATTTAAATTATATATAACTATTATATAGATTTTACGTAAAGTTACGTTATATTTTAAATAATATAGTAAATACTATAGTTATTACTTTTTTTAGTAAAAAGAGTAAAAAAACTAACTTATACTTTTTATTATTATACGGTATTAGTACTAACTTAATAATAAAATTTATTAAATAGTATTATTTAAAGAGGACTTACTTTTATAAAAAGAGATATTTAGTTTTTATTTATTATTATACTTACTCTCGCTAGTCTTCTAATAGCTATAATAGCTTTTAATTATTAGTTTTTAAAGGTCTACGGCTGCGGCTGCCCTTATTTAATATTTAGTAAAAGTAGTAGATAATAAATATAATTATTTAGAGCTTTTATAGTTTTTTAAATATTTTTTTAAAAAACTTAACAGCACTACTTAGTTCTTATACCCTTAGTTTACTAAATTTACTAAATTATACTTTACTATAGCGGTAGGCCGTAACCTTAAACCTATAATAATATATAAAAAATATTATATATATTATTATAAGTTATCTATTTTACTATTAAGGCTATTATACTAGACTAAAGTTATTAGTATTTTATAGGTTAAGTACGCTAAAATTAATAAATAGTTATTTATTTTATTTAATATTATTAATCGTTTTAAGCGGCACGAGTACTAAGCCTATTAATAATCTTAAAAAGCTTATAAAGTAGTAGCTTCTAAATTAATTAATTATAAATATATCTTTTACTAATATAGTATATAGCCCTTAGGAGCTAATAGTTTTAAACTAAATATAGAGGCTATTAATTACTTTTAAAAATAGACTTATAAAAAAAAATAAAATACTAAAAAATATAAATAGTAAAAAGAATTAGAAAAGGTATATATAGTATTATAGCTCTTTAAAAAAGAAACGTATTAATTAAAAGATAGGACTAAAAATAGCTAAGAAGTTTTATTTATTATTACTTAGTCTTAATACCTATACTAAAAGCACCTACTCTATTTTAAAAATATATTTTTTTTTTATATTATCTTTTTTACGCGCTATTACTTTTAAGTAAAAGGCTATAATAATTTAAAATTATTAGGGGTTTACTACCCTTTTAAATATTATAAAAAGTAGTCTCGCTTAGCGGCTATATAAGTAAATAAAACTCTATTATAATTTAATAGTAATATTAGAGCTATAATAGTAATATTTTTAATTATTAGTAAATTATTTAGTCTATATTAAATACTTTACTTAATATTAAAATAATTCTAAAAGTATTTATACTTTAGTATACTAGCTTTATTATACTAGTAGCTTATATTCTCTTATATAACGACAAGAAGGTTGTCTATTAAAAATATAAAAGGCTAGGGTAATAAGAAATTATTATATACTAGATAGAACGCTAAAGGGTAAAAAGTAAAATTATAAAACTATTTTTAAAACTTATAAAGCACTATATTATAATTAACTAAAAAATAATATACTAATTTATTATATAGATTTAGAAACTATTTATTTAAGTAATTAATATTAACTACTAGCGTATATAATACGGTATTAATATTACTTAGTATATATTTTTACTCTAACTCTATTCTAAGCTAGTCTAGCCTATTAGTAAATAGGCTTTAGTAATTATAACTAATATAAAGGGGAACGGCCCTACTAGTAACTTTTTTTTTTAATACCTTACTACTACTACTTAGTAACTACTTATTATTATTATTATAAGTAATACTACTATTTTTACGCTTTACTATAGCCTTTTTTTTTTTTTTTTTTATTATTAGAGTTAGATTCTTCTTTTTTTTTAGTAAACTAAAGTCGGGTTTCCTTTAGTACTAATTATATTTATTTAATTATTTTAATTTTAATATTAGCGCTATAATTATATATATAAAAGGCGGGCTAGTTTTTTATTTAAAAAAATTTCTACTACGTACTCTAAAATTATACGTAGATAGACCACTTTTATATAAACTTTTTTTAAAAAGTAGTTTACTTATTAAAAGTAATCTTTTATATATAAAAACTATTAAGTTACTAAAACGGCTTTATACTCTCCCCTAAAAGCTTACTAATAAAAAATATTTATTTAATATAAAAGACTAAAAATTACGTATAATAGTTCTATAAAGTATTAAACTAAAAAAATTTTTTATAATATTTTTAAAATTTAACTTTTAATACTAGTAGCTTTTTAAGCGCGTTAGTAATAAAATATATAATAATATATTAAGTCTTTTTTATAATAGCCGTTACTAGCTAAAAGGTTTAATACTTAAGATTAAATAATAATTTATAAATATACTTATTACTATAAGAGGCTCGCTAGTTTTTAAAACTAATAGTTATATTATTAAAAAATTAATTTAATAGCTAGGTAATAGGCTTTAGTAGCTATCCGATAATAATAAAAAAATTAAAAAAAAATAAAGAAATATATTTATTTTTAGGCACGACTACTTATAAGCCAGCTTTTTTATTTTTATAATTAATCGTGTATCGTCTTTAAAGTATATTAATAATTTTATTTTTATTAAAGAAGGTACTTTTAGTTATTATAATAAAGTTTTATACTATATTATTATATTATATATAATTAGTTACTACCTCCTTTTATAAGAGATTATATATATATATATCTTATTTACCCTTTAGCTTATAATTACCTTTTACGTAGTTAATCTTTTATAAAAATTAGTTTAATATAATAAGTATATATATATTTTTTTTTATTACTAAAAGCGCTCTTACTATAATTATTTTTAAATTTATATACTAAGGTATTCTCCTTATAAAGCTTATTATTATTATTATTATTATTATTTTTAGAACCCTCTTTATTAAAACCGCTAATATAGTTTTATTATTACTTATTTATTAGTTACGTTATAGTAGTAGTAGATAGTAAACTTAACTATAAATTATTTATAGTATAAAGCGTACTTATAAAATTTAAAAATTTATTATTAAATATATTAAAATTTATTAATTACAGAATTTTATAGAGAGATAATTATTAATTTTTATATATTTAAAAAGAAGAAGAGGGCGTAGTAAAGCAGTTACCTATAAAATTTAATAATAAAATTTTATAATATTTAGTCGCCTATATATAGAATTTAATAATAGAATTTTATTATATCTATTTACTCTTAGGGGTAAGCTATAATAGAAATTAATTTTAGAAATACTTATATATAATATATAATATTTTATTTTTTATTTACACTAGCGCTAACTATATTAATAATAAATATATTAAAGCTTTTATAGTAGATTTTAAATTTATTTTTTTTTATAATTATTTTTTTTTCCTATAATTTACTAATACTAATTATTTTTAATATTTTTTTTTTAAGCTAGTAGAAGCGTATAAAGAGAGAGTTCTTCTTAATAAACTTAGAGTAAATTAATAATAAGCGTTTATAGTTAGAAAAGTAATATAATATACTTAAATTTTTTACTATTTAACTACGCTCTCGCGATAGTACTATTTATAAAAACTATTTAGCCCCTTTATAGTAAAGTTAATTATTAGTTTTTAGCTTTATACCTTTATCTATATTAATATTTTTATATTATTTAGTAGCGCTACTACTTTTAATCTACGCTTTAATAATTAAATAATAGCTAGCTTTTTTTTAGTAGATTTATATATATCTAATAATTTTTTTTTTAAAACTTAAAAAAAAAGAGCCCGCTTCTATACTACTACTAATAATACCTACTTTTATATTAAGCTATTATTACTACTTAGTAGTGCCTAAAATAATAACTTAGTTTCTACGCACTATTATTCTTCTATTAAGTAAATAATAGTAAAGGGTTATTTATCTTTTTTATTATAATAATAATCTAGTATATCTCTATATTACTTAAAAATCTATTAAGTGATTATTAGCTATATTATTAAAAGTAACTATTTATTTATACTTTTTAACTAAAGCGCTAGATTATTTTTAACTTTTAGAATTTAATAAATAAGATTACGCGCAGTTTATATAATTATAAATAAATTAATTTTATTATAACTTCTCTTTAAAATAAGACTAGCTATATACTTATACTATAGTATTGGCCCGGTAAAGTTAGTAATAATAAATAATAATTTTTTTTATATTTTATAGTTAAATTATATACTATAAATATTACTATTATTATTATTATTATTATTACTGTCTCTGTTTCCGTCTCTGTTTAAAAACTTATAGAAATAGTATACTAGTATAATATTAATAAAGTCTTTTATATTTTTATATATATAATTAAGAATTTTTTACTAAAAGACTTAGGTTTTACTATTAGCCTTATTATTATACTTTACTTATAGTATAGGTACTAAATCTTTATATAATATAGACTTATTATTATTATAATTTAAAATCTTTATAGGTTTTTTATTTAGCTAGCATATAACGTAAAATATTATAATACTTATTAACTTTTCTTTCTATTTTATAGTCTTTAAAAGCGCCTAAATATTAATAAAATAATATTCTAGCTCTAAAAGTACTAATTAATATAAGTTAAAGTATATATTATTACTTATATTTAAAAAAAAGTCTTATTAGTAAGTATTTAAGAAATAAGGTTTTACGCTAAACTTAATACTAAAATAAAATAAATACTATACTTTATTTATACTTTATACTTATAGTAAGCCAGCTAGCTAGTTTTAATTAATTAGTTAAATATTTAGTTTATATTAGCCTTAAATCTCTAAAGTAACTTTTATAACTTTATTAAATATAGTAAACTAATACTAGAGTATATTACTTAGTGTAGGTGTATAAAGAGGGTAAACTTTAAAATATAAAATTATAATTTATATTATTTATTTTATAGCTTACTATCTATTTAAACGTAGAAATATTAAAAGTTATTTACTTAATTAGAGTGCGGCACTATTTAGTAATTATTAGTTTTTAACTAAAATTTTTTTATAGTATAGCTAGCTATTATACTAAAAATTTTATTTAATTATTAAGTCCGAGTTTCTTCTATATCTCTTACTTAACTAATTTATTTAAATTTTAAAATAATTAATTATTACTAAATACTAAAGTTACTAGCTTAGTTTATATTTAGCTATAGTTATCTAAAAAAATAATATTTTTTTAATTAGTATAAAGCTAGATCTGTAAGTATAATAAAAATATATTTATTTTTTTAAATTAGCTTATTACCTTAGCTAGTATTATATATAAAAGCTAAAATTTTTATTATAAATATTATATACTTACTACTATTCTTCCTCTAATAATCTATAAAGTCGTAAATATTCTTTAAATATTTTAACCTAATAATAGCCTATAATTAGTTCTACTTTTTTCTTAATAACACTTTTCTAATTTTTAAATAATAGTTACTTTAAATTATTCTTTTTATTAGCGCTTTTATTTATAGTAATTTAACTATTTTTTTTTAAATAGTTTAGTATCTACTATATTTATATTTTAAAATAAGTAATCTATAACTAGTAGCTTATATTATACTAAAAAATATCTATTTTACTAAAAATCTAGTAGAGGCAACGCTTATAGGCTTAATTAATAGACCTATTAATACTAAAACTCTATTCTATAGTAAGCGCGTTAATTAAAAATTTAATTATTACTAGTAGGTATAGCGTAATTTAGTTATAAATAAAATTTATATTTTTAACTTTTTTAAGGGCTATATATTACCTTTTTTCTATTTTAGTAAAAATATTTATAATTTATACTTTATTATAGTTTTGTTTTTATTAAAGTTAAAATATTTAATAGAGTAAGTATTTTTAAAAATAAAAAATTATTTATAAGTAGATTAAGTGTTCGCGCGTTAGTATCTCTAGTATAAACCTCTTACTTTTAGAGATAAATAATATTTAAATTTATTAGCCCCTAGTTAAATATTTCTAGTAGGTCTTTTATTCTTTACCCCTAGAAATAGCTACTAATTTTTTATTCTTAGGGGTAAACCTAACCCCTACCTTTATAGTATAGTTTAAAAATATAAAGTATAGTATTACCTATTTATATATAAAAAATACGTAAAATTCTCTTAGTTAATAAAAAACTAAAAAAGTAATAACTATAATATTAAAAAAGTAAGTAAAAAAAAATTTAAATAGTAAATAGGTAACTAAAATCTTATTTACTATAGTAGAAGTATATTATATATATAGTAACTAAAAATATATATACTAAAAAAAAAGCTAATTAAACTACTAAGTAATACTTCTATTAATAGACTCGTAGGGCTTACTAATAATTTTAAAAACGTTTTAAAATTACCTAAAAAGAAAGCTAAAGAGTTTTAAAAGCTATTTATAAAATTACTAAAAGAAAAAAATTTATACTAGTACTAGTATACGTTAATATAATAGTATTTATACTATTAACGCTAGTATTATATATAATAGCTAAATAATTAAAATACTAAGTAAATATCTATAATTTAACTAGCTAATAATTATATATACCTCTATAAAACCTCTACTCTAAAAAATTTTATAATAAAAACTTTTATATAAAGTGCTATAGCCTTAAGTTATTAGTAGTACACTAATATTAAAGTATATATTAACTATTTTAGTATAATATCTTTTAGGTTAATTTATTACTTTAGTTTAGTACGTATAAAGACTAAAATTTTTATTATATAAATACTATATACTTACTACTATTCTTTCTTTAGTAACTAATAAAGTTATAAATACTTTTTAAATACTTTAATTTAATAATAGTCTATAATTAGCTCTGCCTTTTTTTTAATAACGCTCTTTTAACCTTTAAATAATAACTACTTTAAATTACCCTCCTTAGCGCTTTTACTTATAGTAATAATAGTCTTAGTTTAATTTTTCTCTTTTAAATAGTTTAGTATCTACTATACTTATACTTTAAAATAAGTAATCTATATATAACTAGTAGCTTATACTTTACCGTAAAATACTTACTCTATTAAAAATTTAGTAAAGGTAATACTTATACGCTTAATTAATAGATTTATTTATACTTATACTTTATTTTAGGGTAAGCGCGTCTATTAAAAATCTAGCTATTACTAGTAAAATAAAAGTTTATAAATTAGTATTTCTAGTATAGGCCTTTTACCCCTAAAGGTAAGTAATATTTAAACTTATTAGGCCCCGCTAGCTTTTTCTATAAAGAGGTAACTTTTATTTTTTACTTTTAGAAATAGCCTTTTATATTTTTTACCTTTAAGAGTAAATATCTTTCTACTTTTACCTCTAAAAATAAATACTTTTCTACTTTTACCCCTAAAAATAGATACTTTTTTACTTTTATTTTTAAAAGTAAATACTTTTATTTCTAAAAGTAAATACTTTTATATTTTTACTCTTAAAAGTAGATACCTTTTTACCTTTATCCCTAGAGGTAAATATCTTTTTTATTTTTAAGAGTAATCTAACCCTATCTTAGTAATACGGTTTAGAGATATAATATTATATATTTTTTTAATTAACTTATTAAACTATAAGTAATAGTTAACTATATATTATAAACTTTTTTAGTTTTAGTAATATAAATATTATTATATTATTTTAAAAAAAAGTAAGGCTTAGTTTATAATTTATATAGTTAGGAGTATAATAAAAAAATATATAAAATAATTATATAAATCTATTTAAAATACAGCTATACTACGTATATATTATATACTAGTAATTTTAAATATATATATATATAGATACTATAAAAGAGTAATACTTATATATAAACTCTAATTAATATTATATATAAATAAAGATTTAAACTATACTCTTATATATAACTTTTAAAAACTTTTTTAGCTTTTACTTTTTAGAATTCTTTTAGTCTTAGCTTTTTAAAATATAATAAACTAGTTTTTTTAAAGTATTTACTAAGCGTATAACTAAAGTTAGTATAAAAATAAATAATTTTTATTATATTAGTAAATTTATAAAATACGATAATTTTTAAAAAATATAATATATATATTAATATAAGCCCGTTTAGAATTTTCTATAAATAAAAAATTTAGTAGCTTTTTTTATATATATAATATTTACCTACACTACTAGTAAATAATAAATTATATAAGCTTTTTAAAAATACTATTATTATAAAAAATTTAATTAGTAACTGTTTACTCTTATCTAATTAGGAGATTTTTATTTTTTATATTTATAATATTCTACTAAGTATCTAGGGCTTATTTAAAATATTTAAGTCCTTTAAAAATAAGCTAGATTTTTTTAATTTTTAAATAAAAAAACTATATTTACTTAACTCTATATTTAAAGTAATAGTAAGAAAACTAAAAATTTTAGTAAAAATATAAATAATTTAGCTAAAAAATATAACTATTTTTTATATTATAATACTGCGAGTTACTCTTTATATAAATAATTTACTAAGCTCTTACTCTATCTATTCTTAAATTTAAATTCTCTTAGCTAAATAAATAACTTTTTTTTTTTAACTATAACTATACTAAAAAGTAACTAGGAGAATAATATTAGTTTATAACTTATTTAAGCACTTTATAAAAACCTTAAAATACTAATAATATTAATAGTTATTTTATTAATATAATATTTACTAGATTATAAAAACGTATAGCTATTAAAACTATAGTATTAATATTAATTAAGCTATTTTTAAATACTAAAATACTTACTATAGTTATACTACTAAATAAATTTTAAAATAACTATATAATAACTACTAGTATACTAAAAATTAAAATACCTAAGCTTTTTTTTATAAAAAAAGTAATAAACTATTTATAAGTACTAAAATAGATAATATTAGTATTTTTTTTTATAAATTAATAATTCCTTAGTATTATTTTTAAATTATAATATTAATATTATATATTACTATTTTTATATTTTCTATATAGAGCGTAAATAAAACTAAAATTATTATAATATATAAAAATCTAAAAAAAGCCGCTATATAAAAGTATATATTAAAAACTTACTAGTCTAATCTTTTCTATTAAGGTAGAAAGGGATAATAAAAAAATATATATTAAAATTAAATTTAATATTTTTTTACTAGCGTATTATACTATTAGTATTTTTATTTAAACTAAATAAACTATTTATATAAAACTAATAATTATAAAATAAAAACTTTTTATTAATTAAAAGTATATAATTTTTACTATAGATTCCTTAACTCTAATTATAAAATAATACTAAAAATAAAAAATATTTAAAACTAATTAAACTTATATATAAGCTACGTAGAGCTTAGTCTTATACTTTTAAATAAATATAAATTTAAAAATTAGATATTAGTTTTACTTTTACTAAGGTTAAAGAAACTGTTTAGACTTAAAGCTAAAATAAAAAATTAAAGCTTTTATAGAAGTAAATATTATTATATATAAAAAAATACTTATAAATTAATTATTCTTTAGTAAAACTATTATAATTATTATTCTTATATAAAATAAGTTTAAAAAATATAAAATAAATAAAGTTTTAATTAATTATAATTACTTTTTAACTATAAAAACTTTAATACTTATTAATATAGTAGCTACTCTAATTATTTATTTAATTTATTTAACTAATTAATAGTAGAAAGAGTATAAAAAATTTTTAAAAACTAATTAGTATAAACGCTTTAGTATATTTTAAAACTTATTAATATTAATATTAAATAATAAAATATATATTTAGCTAATAACTATTCTCTTTTTAATTTTAGTCTTATTTATATATTTAAATACTAGTAGTTATAAAAAATTACTTAAATTTTCTTTATTAAAATACTAATTTAGGAAGAATAATAGTATATACTAATATTTAAAAATAAAATAATATTTTTTTATACTAGTTTATACTATATTTTACTATTTAGTAACTAATTATTACTATATTATTATTTTTATATAAAAGTTTTTTTTAAAATTAACTATTACTAGTAATATTAATAATAATTAAATTTATTTTACTACCTTTTTTATCTAATAATTATTATTAAATTTATTAATTATAAAAAATACTATAAAATTTTAACTTATAATAAAATTATAAATTAAAATAATAATAATACTATTTATTTAAAATATAATAGTAGTAATTCTATAAATTAAAAAATAAAAAAAAAAATAAAAAAAAAAAAATTTCCTAATTTTATAAGTTATAAGCTATTTTTTTTAGGCTATAAGTTTTTTCTATTTTATTTTTTAGTTTACTCTTCTCTCTTTTTTTATATAAATACTAGTAACCCCTTTTTTACTTACTTTCTTTTTTACTCTTTTTCTTTTTTACTTATCTTTTTTTTTATTTTTACTTTCTTTCTTACTTATTTTCTCTTTTACTTACTTCCTTTTTTACTTATTTTCTTTTTATTTTTTTTTTCTCTTATTTTTTTTTTTTTTACTTTTTTTTTTTTTTTCTTTTTTTTCCTTTTTTTTTTTTATTTTTATTTTTTTTTTTTTTTTTTTTTTTTTTTTTTTTTTTTTTTTTTTTTTTTTTTTTTTTTTTTTTTTTTTTTTTTTTTTTTTTT